>MU866353.1:0-41836 GCA_033296915.1 Triangularia setosa | reverse complement strand
GGCCACAAAAACCCAAAAAAAAACCCCCCCCCCAAAAACACCCCCCAACCCACCCAAAAACCCCTCCCCCCCCCCCCCCCCCGGCTGGCCCCCCCCCCCCCCCCCCCCCCCCAACCAATCCCCTGTGATTTTCCCTGCAGAAGCAAAAAGATGACAAGTGACACCTGCACCTTCCAGGACCGGGTTTTGGGGAGCAAAGCGTCGACGGTCCATCATATTCCCACGATTTGCAATCCTCTACCCTCGCTTTTCAGCCCAGCAAAAAAGAAGACGTCAAGTGACATGGACTTTGGCTTCGATGACGTTTTATTTCTAAATTAAATTAATTGCAGCATTGACTTCAAACACCAGCACCCAGAAAACACAGCCAGATAGAGCAATAATAATAATGATGATGATAATAATAATACAACCTCAACTCTTTTCTTTTCCCCATCAACATCATCCATACGGTAGGTATAATTGTACAAAACCACCCCAGGTAGCTAATCCATGAATTGCCTCCCATTACATGGCTCTATGCTTAACACCGACAAAATTACCCCTGTACCATAAACCAAGTAACCGCCACCGGCTTTTTCCCCACAACTTTTTATCGCCATGTATGTACATTAAACACTTGATAAAAAAAAGAGAGAAAAAAAAAAAACCTCTTAATACTGGTGATATCCCACCACCCCCATCCCAGCAGCAGCAGCAGCAGCAGCAGCAGCATGATGATGATGATGCTGCCCATCATCCATAATCACCGTGCCAGCCGCCCCCCATCCACTGTGGTGATGTCCAGCATGATGATGATGATCATACACCGCCGTCCCAGCATGATGATGTTGATGATGCATCATCTCACTGTGCCCATAATCCCCATTACTCGCGCTCGTCGTCCGCAAGTCAGGCAGCAGCAACCCCTCTGCTGCTCCCCCCTGCCCGTACGCAAGCCCAACGTTGACTGGCTCGGGGGTGACCGGCTCGTCAGACGGCGCCCGGGTTGAAGCGGCAGATGGTTGACTGTGCAGGTAGTATCCATCCTGCGGTTGATGATACTCCAGTGACTGGTCCAGCATGGCAGGAGGCATGTCAACTTGCACCAATGGGCCGGCAGGGTAAAAACCCCCGCTCCCAGGAGAGTGCCCATAAGGTGAACTCGGAGGGGGAGGAGCAGGGTAGTAATTCACCGTCGTCATGGCGGCGGCGACCTGGGCCTGTGCCATCGCGTGGGCGATGTTTTGGGCGTGGCTCCTCATGTTGGTTTGGACGTGGCGGGTAGCCGAGACAGCGCGGATTCTGCCAGTGTAGACACCACCACCTGTTTTGTTACCACTACCGCGATGACCAGAAGAGGAGGACCGGCGGCCAAAGTCGTCGTAGCGGTGGTGGTAGGATGAGGACCCCCCCCGAGAAGAGGGAAGGGAGGAAGAGGAGAGGGCGCCGCTCCGACGGGATTGGTTGCCCTTGCGGTAGCGGGTTGTGGATTGGACCCCTTCGTGGATGGCCCAGGGTTCGAGGTACCACTCTGTGGATTTCTTTTGTTGGTCGGTTGCGGTGGCGGTGGCTGCTGTGATGATGCTGGGAGAGGAAGAGGAGAGAATGATGGGTTTGGACTCTTCTTGCCCGCTGGGGGTTGCAGCAGTAGTAGTGCTGTCAGACTTTTCGTCTGTTGTAGAAGAAGGGTCGGTTTGGCTGGCGGTGCTGCATTTTCGTTCGCGCTTGGTGAAGGCCTGCCAAGAAAACAACCCAGTTAACAAAAAACGGCTGTCCCAAAAAGGAATGCAAGCGACAAAAGACATACCATATTCATGCTCAGATTGTGCCGGATGCTGTTCTGCCACCCTTTAGTGTCATCCTTGCCCTTGTCCGTGTTGTCTCGGAACCACTGGTAGATCTCCTGCAGGGTCATGGCGTGGTTCGGCTTGCTCATAAAGGCGCGGTAAATGAGCTTTGCATAAGGCTCTTCGTTCTTATTGTTGCTGTTGCTGCTGCCCACCAGACCCGAGGGTGCGCCACCCCCGCCGCCGGGAACTACTGCTGCTGTTGCTGCTGATGTTGGGCTCGGCGCGCTGCTGTTGATTTGGCTCCCGTTACCCATTCCGATCTGGGGCGGCGAGTGAGGGCCAACACCACCACCACCCATCAAGCCCTCAATCATACCCGGTAGTGGTTGTGCGGTAAGTGTCGGACTTCGTGGACCCTCGTCACAGTCTGCCTGCAGACCGAGAGTGGTGCTGCAAGGCGACAGCGCGCGAAGGCTCTGTGGTGTTGACACGGCATGACCGTCGGTCTGATACTGGCGTGGGCATGGTTCTGTCTGGCTTCTTTGGAGAAAACTGCCTTCTGACCCGTCGAAACTCTGCAGTGAGTGATGATAAGGAAGCCCGTCAGTCGGACAAGAAGCCAGCTCAGGGTCTTGGGCAAAATTGTCCCGTAATGGAAAAGATGGAACGATTTGAACGTGCTGTCTCGGGTAGTGGTCCCACGATGCAGAGCGGATGTGTTCTGGAGGAGTCCAGCTACGCGAAGATTGAGGAAGCTCGTCTGTTACAGGGTCAGGTCGGGAGCTGTGCAGAGCGTAGTTGTCAAAATCGTCGCTTCCAGTCTGCGACCCTCCCATGCAGTCGTTCCACATCGAGGAAATCCCCTGGCGAGGAACCGGCGAAGGCATGAAAGCCCTCTGACATTCGCCGTCACGGATACCCATTTCCACAGCCAGTTGCCCATCGGCGTTGGAGGTTGGATCGGGGGTTGTAGAGTTCGTCCGTGTTACTAGTTGCGGTGACGCCGTGTACATGGCTTCTACACTTGTCAGGGGCGACATGTGAGGAGGCGGCTGCGATATCGACGGATCTCTTTTTACGATGGTAGCCGGTACGGTAAACGAAGAAGGCGTGCTGTTGTTGCAAAGCCCTGAATCCATTATCGGCAGTTCTGATGGTGTTGGAGTATCCGACGAAAAGGACTCTGCGTCTTCCGTTCGAAATAGTGCGTAGAGTATCATGTGAGTTAGAAAAAGGGGTCGAGGAAGATGGTTGCGGGGGAAGGGGGAGACAATAAACGAGTTTGATATGGCAAAGGATTCGTAGGGCTGGAATGGCAAGAGACAGACAGACAGTGAAGATCAGTCTGGTTTCTGAGAAAGAGAGCAAAGGTCGGGCAGTTGGTCCGCGATCAGCCGGAGGTGAGCCCGGGTATTATGTGACCGTGGACGGTTGAAGTGGCTGGCCGGGGTGAAGAGATCAAAGACAAGGGACCCAGAGCAGAGGACCGCTTTCTTGGAGAATGTATCTCGGTACCTCTCAGAGACAGTATCCCGGACGGTGGAGTCAAGATCTAGGAGACCAGGACGGGCAAGATCTAATAGTCACGAAGAAAGAAGGGAAGGGGGGTGGAGGTAGAGGGAACAAATGACTTGACTACTAGTGAGTGACCAGGAAGCGGGTGTGCAAGGTAAGGGGGCCTTGCCAGCACATTGTTTGGTAGACTAGACCCTCTACATCAGCATCCTCTGGAGCAGGCAGGGTGTGTGTGTACCCAGGTACTGTACGTGGGGTGAAGGGGGTAAATGAATGTGTGGTATGCGGCTAGGTAGGTACCATGCACGGCATGTTTCTCTCTCTCTCTCTCTCTCTCTCTCTCTCTTTCTCTCTTTCCCTCTCCCTCCTCAGATTGTGAGTGTACTTCGGGGAAAAGGTGTGTGTGGGGGGGAGGAGTGGGTGTAACCAAGAGAGTTGCTTGTGTGTGCCCTGAGGCTGTAGGTGTGTGGGTATGTTGTATGCTAAAAAGAGGAGCACGATGCAAACGAAGAGGAGTGTGGCTGTCTAGTAGAATTCCAAGCTATATCGTACTGTGCAATACGAATACCAGGCACAAGTGCTCCCGCGGGGAGAGGCGTTGCTCGAGAAAGGCCAGGGCCAGCAGCCTCATGGCCCATGCCGCATTGGAGTCCAAAAAACGGCAGCCAAAAAAGTGACAGAATATCCGACAGGGGATCGACATGGCCGACCCTGGGGCTTACGCCAGAAAATGGCCCACCAAAAAAGCTGAGAAAGAGGGCAACATGCACTATTAGCGGGACAAGCAGGAAGCCGTAGAAACAAGACAGAACAAGACTCAAGGGCGGTGACGGGTGACGGGTGACGGGTGACGGCGCGAAGAAGAAAGCTCTCATACAAAGTCATTGTCTCTTTTTTTTTGTTTTTTGTTTTGTTCCCTTGCCGTCTGCAGCTTGTCGAGGTCAACAATCGCGCATGATCCGGATGCCATTCTGTTTTTCCCCGCTACTCATGGACTGAGTGAGCCATACTGGTCCGCCAGTCCGCCATCTAATACTCCTACAACCTGATGGACGAGAGCAGTGGAATGGCGGAAAGATGGGAATGGGACGGCCTTGCGGAAGGGTGCAGAGGGCGCCGGCCCTCTCGCCATTGCGGGACCAATCAATGACGCTGGCTCAAAACGGCTCTGGCCAGTTGGTTTGAGCATGTCCAATGACAAACCCGGCCACTGCCTCACTAAGAGGCATTCTGCACCGTGCGATGGACGATGGACCTGGCACAATTTGTGGTTATGCAAAGCGCGTTTCATTCTTCTAGAAGCTCTGGAGAAAGAGGTGCAGATTCATTTGCGCCGCCTTGCTGATGCTTGCCAGTCATGGCAAGCAGCCGTTGAGGCAAGGCGCGAGAAGCCGTGTCCCCCCACGGAAACAACAAGGACCTCCCCGGGAGCCATCACCTCCTCACCATCCCAGGCCATCTGTCGGTCTCCTCCGGTGCTGTCTATCTCTGACGTCTCCGTCTCCACGTAGACGTGCGAAAGGCCCCAAAGGACCATTTTATCCCGGGTGCAAGAGGCCTGCCAAGCCGCAGTAGCTGTCAAGTCTCGGTAGCGTAGGCGAGGGTTTCCGAAAGGCGATCTGCTGAAGCGAACAAATGAGTGGCGCGATCATGTTCCACGCTCCGGATTCGGGAGGCGGCATCCTCAGACGTGAGGGGGCAGGCCCCATGTCGGCGGAGATAATGGATATGATGACCTGGCCCAGGTAGTGGTGTCACAAGAGTCAGGGGAGGGTGGGAAGAGGAAGGGGAGAACCGGAGTGCTAACGTTTGAGATTTTGCTGGGGATTCATTCTCGTGACTCTGATCAACTTGTTCTGAAATTGGCCGGTATTTTGGGCCTTGTGCTGCAACATCGGCGGTGGATCATACATGTCTTTCTGTCTGGTGGTCGACCCCACGGCGCCGGGAAAAAGGGGGTCTCCTTACGGGGCCGATACTGCCCGCCGCCGTGGCCGCCATACCCTTACGCTATGCTGATGCTGCTGCTCCGATGAAAAAAGGGGCCACCATCCTCAACATTGTCGATAATCTCCACGATGCGGCGGCAGGTAAGGAATGACCGAGATTTGGTGTCGTCTATTTCCTATAATAAATCTTTGGTGGAACGTTAGTTGACCAAACAACCAGAAACTACAAAGGTTCCTTTTGACATACCTTCTTGAACTGAAAGTGGAGCTGAAGAATGCCCTGTCAACACACCAGAGTCGTCAGCGTTGTACTCGTAACACAAAGGAGAACGCATGAGGAAGATCAAAATGAAGCCTGGACGGATTGGTTAGGGAGGCTGACTATGACGGAGGGCGTGTCTAACGTCAACTGTCGTTGCGCGGCGCACATTTGCCTTCCTAGGCAGATGATTACCCAGTTAGGCCGTCAAGGCCCGGGTCGCGCCTCACACAACACCCCACTGCAGACATCTCAATCCATCCACCAAAATGGGGCACAGCACTTCCCTTGCCAAGAAGAGCACATAGGAATAAACGTGGGTTTCACAAATACCTACCTTGTCAAAGCTGCTCTTGAAGCCACGCTCCTTTTTGGCGCTGTAGTCCCATTCGCGGTCAACGATACGGAAGGCGATGTCCTCGTAAGGCGGGCCGGCGATGAAACGAATGAGACAGGTGTCTTCGGACCCTGCGGGGGCCAAAGACTCTCCCTTTCGACGGCCGTGTTCCCGGATGATCTTGAAGGTGGGCGCTTTGGTCTTGTCGATGAGGTCGGGGTAAAAGATGTTGAACTTGTAGCCCTGAACCACCTTGGGCGGGGGATGGTCATGGTCGTAGTGTGTCTGGTTGTACTTGTTCCACTCGTATCCCATCTGCACGCGGTTGAAGTAGCGCGGCTTCCGTGGGCGATACTTGTCAGCCCACAGAGGCTTTGAGACCCCCGGGACCTCTTCCTCTGCCGTGAAGATCTCCTCTCCCTCGCTGATCCCCTTTGCAACCTCACGGTCATACAGGGCCTTGGTCGCCTGAGAGAAATCTTCGGTGCCCACAACAGCAAAGCGAGCAGTTCCCGGAGGTGGAGCACTGGACGAACTTGCACTGGCCATCATGGACGCCGAGGGTCTAGACGCCGGCTTGGAGGAAGAGCCGGCCGATCCAAGTGCCGACGCCGCACCGGCGTAGCCATCGGAAGCCTCTAATTCCTTGGCCTTCTCCGGGTCATGGGCCCTGAGCAGGTCGACCCGGGCCGCCTTGATTTCCTCGCATATGCTCTTGAGCATCGCCTTTGCCTTGTAGACCAAGAGGCTCTTGAGAAGTTGTTCCCAATAGTCCGTGTCGATGGGTTCGTTGGACTGCAGCTTGGCCTTGATCTGCTTCTCGAGCACCTCCAGCTGCACCAGCGACTTCGGACTCAGGATTCGGTCCACATCCGACGCCACCGAGGTCACAGCTCTCCCCTCGGGACCTTGTGGCTTCAGTTTCTGACGGCGATCGGCGCACAAAGCGAGCAGTGCGGTCCAGTATTCCTTGTTCTTCTTGTTGCACTCGAGAGTGTGGTAGGACCTGATGTCTTCGTCGAGCTCCCTGAGCTGTGCCTCACTCAGGCTTTCCAGGAGGGCTTCGGGACCGAGGATGCTGATTTTGGCATCGGCATCATCATCGTCAAAGGCATCGCGGTCCGTGTCGATGAAGCGGAGGTTGAAGGCGAGATAGTCGATGGGCTTGGCTCGGTGCTCCCGGACGCGGATGTCGGCCTTCTTCTTTGCCTGCTTGAGGACGAACTTGTCCTCGTCTGCTACGAATTGCTCGGACTGCTGGTCCTGGGTCAGGTATCGTCCAGCAGCAGCATTGTTTGCTCCGGTGGTCTTTGGGGGAGGCGGGCGCTGTGTTTTGGAAATACGGTTGGTCGAGTCGAATCGAGGACCCGTGATGTCTCTGTCTCTGTCTCTTCCTCTCCGGTCCCTGCTGTCCCTGTCGCCCTGTAGTGGCGACTTCCAGCCGTTGATCATTGCTTGCCTTCCGGGATCCATGTTTGCGGGCCGCTGCGGTGTGGTTCGGTGTTTCTTTTTTTGTAAAATAACGTGCTCGTATGTCCCCGGCCGCCGGTATCTGCTGTGATACCTGTGGAAAATGAGTGGAATGTCGTCGTGCAACACACAGAAGGATGACAGCTTCTGGGGATCGCCGACCTGAATCGGGCGCTGTTGAAAAGAAACGGGCAGATGGATGGGAGATGGGAGAAGGGCAAATTCCACGGCGCTGGTCCAGGAGACTGCGGCACGGTCTAGCGCGCTGCGAGTCTGCGACAGGTGCAACCTTGCAGTGGTGTTGCGTTGCCAAGAGCCTATCGTCAGCTCGCCTTGCCTATGCCTCGTTATCGATAAGGCCCTTTTGCTGCAGAGCTCTTGTCAGTTGTCTCAGCTGCTGCTGTGGTGGGGCTCATCTGCGGCGGGGGTAATTTGGCAGCCGATCTGGCAGATGCCGGAGCTTTGCCGTCCCTCTGTGCTGCGTTCCATCTGCAGCAAACACCCACCGCAGGTGAAGCTGTCGCAACAGACCGACAGGAGAGCACCACGAGCGTGACTTGACGCGCCAACGCCGAGGTCAGGCACAGCATCTTCAACGTCATCGTCATCGACACCGCATCTTATCGATAGTGGCATATTCGCTCGTCTCTCTCTCTCTCTCTCTCTGCCAATCAATTCCTGTCTCTCTGGGCACCTACGATACGAGTACTCCTACCTGGTCAAAGCGCCTGGAGCGCCGGCTGCCGAACAGCTACCCTCGAATGCGATTCCAGTTTCAAGAACCAATTCTCCCGTGATCCCATTATCACCATGCCGCCGTGAACTCGAGAAAGGAAGACATTGCCCATGTACAATCAGCCCAAGATCATGCGCAAGCTACTTGGCAAGCATGCGACCGACTCGCACGAGTCCACAGCCTCGGCGACTGCCACAAGCTCTCCTTCCAACAACTATCGACTAATTGCCCCCCAGAATGTCAGCTACAAAACGAGTGCCCCCCTCTCCTGCTTGGACCAGTCACCGGACGGCAAGAGTGCAGTCCTGGCCAGCCACCACGTCCTAAAAATCATCAAGCTTGACGGTGGACTTAATGTTCAAGAGGATGTCGACTTGCGCGCAATCCTGACCTCACAACCTGCACATCGCAACAATGTACCGACCGCCGTGGCCGACCAGTTATCCATCCAAGACGTCAAGTGGGGGAGTGTTCTCACGAAGGAAGTCCTTTTTACCGCATGTACTAGCGGCCAGATCTTTCAGTATGATGTTGTCCGGGCTCGGGCTACAAGGGTTGGAGCACCTCTTGAATTTGTCCAGATGCGCGAGGACTCTCGGCAGGTTAACTCGCTAGACTTGAATCCTCACCACTCTTCATGGCTCCTATCAGGAAGTCAAGACGGCCTATTGCGGTGTTTTGATGTGCGCACGCCGCTCAACACCAGGACATGGCCAACGTACCGTGCTCTTCAGTCCTTCAAGTCACATGCAGATGGTGTCAGGCGTGTTCAGTGGTCTCCAACGGATGGCTTTTTGTTTGCGTGCGGGACAGAGCAAGGGATGGTGCTAAAGTGGGACATGCGGAAGCCAAGCTCCCCTATTCTGAGGATCAATGCCCATGAAAAGGCATGTACCTCGATCGCATGGCATCAGGATGGCATTCATCTTGTCAGTGCCGGGCTGGATGGCAAGTGCAACATCTGGGATATGTCCAAAACAGACAAGAGACAGAAGCCAAAGTATGTTATATCAACACCTGCCCCGGTTGGCTCATTGGCATGGAGACCCGGCCAATGGTCCGCAACAGCACAGGGAAAGCGGGCTTCGCAACTTGCAGTGTCCTATGATGAAAGCGGGATAAAGCGGTTTGGCATGAACTCGGTTCACATCTGGGATCTCGCGCGCCCGACCATGCCCTACAAGGAAATCCAGAGGTTCGACTACGCACCCAACTCCATCCTCTGGCACGACCAATACCTACTCTGGACCGTTGGCCGTGACGGTTTCAACCAGTGCGACGTTTCCTTTGCTCCCAAAGTTATGGACCGCCAAACCATGTCGGCCTTTGCCTTTTCTTCCCAAGGCGAGATCGCCATGTGCCTGGATGAGCGACCTACGCCCACTCGCCTTCGGCCTAATATTGTCCACCATGACAATACGTCTACGCATGGAACTCCATCCTACAGCTCCAGTCCTACTACTCCCAGATTCAGTGTCAGCCGCAGCGATTCAGAGGATGATGCTGTTGACAGTTTCTTGGGCCCAAGGCAGTCAGGCGACCGCACACGCCGAGCCAGCATGCGATCTGCAAATACCCTCAGCACCACGCCCCCCGTCGGTCCCGCCATGGGTGAGACACTGTCGCTGGAGGACACCATCAAGGTGACGGGCACTTACAAGCCAAACCAAGCCATGGCCATTGGGACCTATCTGGGGCCTACCAATGCCGAAGTCGACGTCTATCTAAGCATCAACTACCTTCAAGCTGTTCATTTGGAGCTGCCTTACCAACCAGATGGACCGTCCTTGCCAGAGCGAATCACTACTATTCTGCACCACTTTGCCAAAGCTGCGGCAAGAGTCAGGCTCTCCAGACTGTCACATACCTGGATGAACCTTCTCTTCCTGATCAAACTTCTTCTCCACCGTCGCGCACAATATCATTTCGAGTTTCGCATGGATAAGTACCAGAACTCAACCCTCAAGAAAAAGGATGTAGCGAGGAACCGGTCACTGGGTCAGCTCTTTGCCGAGCCGCCCAACTTTGGAAACGACGGAGAAGTGACCCCCCGCAGGATGACCTCGCTAGCAAGCTTCGACAGGGCTCTTCATCCGAGATCGCTCCTGTCAGAAGAGCTTGAGAGCACTTCCAATCAACCTACTCCCCTGGCCCGCCCAGTGCCTGATACGGGAGCTATTCGGATTGATGACAGTGGCCGTAAGAAGCTTACTCCCATCATCGAACCAGAGAGCTTCACCCTACCTCCGGCCGCCCATCCTCGCCCCCTCGAGCCTCGGCCACGTCTTGATTCCGTGCCCCTGTCTGTCACCAGTCATGACAGCGAGGCTACCAATGCCAGCACCGAAGGCTACGACTTTTACGACGCCGAGGCCCTCAGTAAGGCCATCGACGTGCCCACCAGACCTAAGCTGACCGAGGTGATAGACTTTCGTAAGCCCAGCTCGCCCAGTCGTATTCGGAAGCCACTTGTTTTGCGGCATGATTCGGATGATAGCTTTACCCGACTCTTCTCCGTCTCGGACGAAAGCAGTAAGGCAGCTGGCCTTGTCCGGCCCTCGGACGGCGGCGCTCCGTCGCAGGCCATGAGGGAGGCCATTGTGGCCGCTATTCGGCAGGGCCAATCAAGCGCAAGCGTTAGCGGAAGCGAAGACGGCGAATACGAAAGCCGCATTCGTGGCAAGCAGATCGCTGCCGGCAGCTCACCGAATCATCATCCGGGGCGTCAAATGCTCCAGCGCACCGAGACCGACATGACATCGTACACTGCCTTCACCGATGAGCATCATGCCATCACCCAGACCACCACCGACAGCTTCGACTCTCGCTTCCCTTCACAGACGACAGATGGTGGCTTCGGCATGAACTCTCCAGTCCGGCAGGGTAGCATCGAGTCATCTCAGCAGCAACAGCAGTTGCTATCAGTGGAAGCCGATCTGTCACCAGAAGATGATTTGACGCCTCACATTGTAGAGACTGACTACCTTTACTGGCCCGGCGACCCCGGCCACCCCCATCCACTCTTGTCATCTGTTGAGTTTGGAACTGGTGATACCCCGATCCAGCCAGAAAAGCAGATTGCAGCCACTTTGGCCTACGAAGTTCGAAAGACAGCCCGTGACGCGGCCGCCATCGTCCTGCTTCTCAAGCCGCTGTTGTCGCCTGATGTCATTGACTCTTTCCAAGCGGCAGGTATTCTCAAGCAGCATCACCAGCGCCTGATGAGGCTCCAGGCCTTTGCCGAGGCCGCTCTCATGCGGAAGATGTGCATGAAAGGATGGCCTGGCGGGGTGCTGTCAAACTGGGGCGAGGACTATCCCAATGTCATCAACCCGGCTCAACAAGGTGTCCAAGTGGGTATCTTTTGCTCCAGCTGCCGCAAGCCGAGAGAGATTGATCGATCTAAAGGGTCGGCGCAGTCTATCTGGGTGTGTGCACGCTGCAAGGCGGCCATGGCCCCTTGCGCGGTATGCTTGCAGCGTGACGTCCCTCCCACGCCCAAGTCACGGGGCAATACTAAGGAAGAAGAGGGCGAGGAACCAGTGTTGGCTACCTGGTGGATTTGTCCCGGATGCGGTCATGGTGGACACTCTACCTGCATGCAAATTTGGCACGAAGGGTTTGAGAATGAGTGTAGTTCTACCGATCCCGGGGTTCTCACTGAGTTTCAGAGTGATGGTTACTGCCCTATGGACGGATGCGGGCACACATGCTTACCGGGCAAGGGCAGATTGGAGACTGCTGCAGCGAGGACAGAAGAGATCGGTCGAGCAGCAGCTAGGGAGGCTACGCGCAATGCAGCGACTATGAAGGCGTCTGCTGATACGGAGAGCATAGCGGGTGGTCTTCCGGGACATCATCATCACCATCCTCCTCACCAGTACCGCACCACAGGAAGTGGCAAGATCCTGGATGACCAGCACCATTACCCTCACTATCCTTCTCACGGTGGTGGCGGTAGTCACGCCATCAATATTCGGAACGACGAGCACAGTGTCCCGCAGAGCAGAGCAGTGGAGAGCGTTAGGGAGGCTCTGGCCAATGTGGGCATTTCGTCTCATTCTCACGGCGGTAGCACAAGACACAGCACACCAGGAGCCAGTATCTTGAGCTCAAGCCCGGGGAGTAGATCGGCAATGATGGCTGCTGCTGATAGGGCCAGTGGCCATGGTGGTGCGGATGGCAGAGAGCGGAGGAAGAGCGTCAAGTTTGTTGCGCAGGATGATAGCACCAAGTATTGATACGTGAGGGTGATACTAGGAGTTTTTTTTGCGTGGCTTCATTGGCTCATTTGTGATGGAGGATGAGAACACTCGGAGGAGCTACGTAACTTGAGATCCCCTTCAGGGGCTCGCTGAGGGGGCATAACGGAGCGTGTGGCTTTTTTGCGATTGCCATCGCGGGCGAAGAATTCTGTATGTACTGTATATACGCCACCATTGTAAGATACAACCAATTATCAAGTTAGACTAGTTAATTGGTCTCTTACTCTTCATCTTTTGCAATCACTGCAATATCCCAAAGTGACCTCTCCTTTCCGGTTCCCGAACTGGCAGCACACCTCTTGGGTTTTCAAGCTTCCATGCCAAGCCAAAAGCCATGATGGCGACCCTTGATTAGAATGTACGATTGGCGTATCTCGCAGAAGAATGGTAAACAGAGGAGTAGTAGATTAGTAATTTGGCATTGGCGAGGCTGTTGGCGCTAGAAGATTGGTAGCTAGTTGCATCGTTCGTGTTATCATGCTTCGGGCTTTACCTTAATAGGGATGCGAGGGAGGCTTGTGCCCTTTTGAAGTGAGCTTTGCGATGGGGAGCTGCATATCATGGGATTGGAGCTTATTGCGTGATGGCATTGTCACTATAGATGTCGGAAGCCAACAGTGAAAATGCCGAGGCGAGGGTCCGCTTGTGGGGAGGGTAGTGATGCTGGGTATAAGAGGGTGGTACCCAAGGCCTTGTAGTCTTATCCCCAGTTTCTTCATGGAAGCCTTACCGACAAGCACATAAAGTCAAAGAATTTGCACAATACCAAGCTACCATTTCAGACATTACTGTGTCTTTGTATGTCATCAACTACCTGCGGATGAACACTGTCTAACTCAAATCCAGCATTGGAGCTTCGGGCCACATCGGTGCTGCCGTGCTTCGGGCTCTCCATGCTACTCAACCTGAGCTCTCGATCCGGGCTCTTGTCCGCCGTCTGGAAGATGTTGACCACCTGGAGCCACTCTATCATGGCGCTGTCCCATCGGTGTTAGGGTCTCTCGAGGACGTAGATATTGTTGCTAAAGAGGCGGCAAAGGCTCAGTTGGCTATCAGTGGGTCATCCGTTTGTTCCTTTACCATATTACCACATTACCCCTTTTCGCCTTCACACCTATTCACCTTCCCAACCTTGCCACGTACTCCTCCAAGTCCAAAACTAAAACAGTCGAACTCAGACTGCGCCCCCGGCTTCGTCCTCCCCCTCTTCACCCTCTTCACCTCCCTAGCCTCCAACCCCTTCCCCCTAAAGTTCCTCATACAAACCTCCGGTGCAGCCCGTATCTATTCCCCTCCCTCAGGATTAACCCCCACCCTAAAACCTGGGACGACATCACCGACCTCAACGCCCTCCCCACCGACACCACCCACGCGTCAGAGAACATGGCCATCTCCACCTTCCCCGGTATCCACGTGTCACACGTCAACCACCCTAGCCTGGAGCACAACCAACAACACAGTGAACTGAAAGCTCTGAGCCGGTTGTTGAAAAGTGAAACGAGCGACGGGTTACCGGCGGCAGTAGCAGAGGCATTATCGACTCGTGTATAATCAGAGGGAAGCGCCGGGCTTAGAAGATGGTCAAGGTTATCACAAGCACGGGCCTCTTTGAGAGAGATAAATACATGAGCAGAAGAGCAGAGCAGAAGAGCAGAGCAGTGGGACGAAAGGATTCCTCATCAAGGATCTTGAGGCCACTGAAGAGTATTGAAATGAATTGAACCTATGTTGTTCCAAGCCCTGAACACCAGCCCTTAACACCAGCCCTTAACACCAGCCCTTAACACCAGCCCTTGTCACACCACGCCGCTATTGTTTCTCCTACCCTTGTGATTGGGAAATCCCCCAGCGTCAGGCATAAGCATCCAATTACTTTTCCGGATTTGATGCATGTTACCCGTGAGCACGAGTGGGTGTTTTTTTTGGAGGAAGGGAGGAATATTACTACCTTTGTCGATACGGAGGATTTGGCGGAACTTTATGTGTTGTTGGTGAATAATGCTGTAGGGTATATACAGGGGGAAAAGGCGGTGGGTGAGGATATATGGGGGGAAAAGAGGTATTTCTTTGCGGGGGATGGGAGGTGAGTATGAGGGAGTTTACACTTCACTGGTTGCTACCTGCTTTGGAGAGGAATGAAGAGGGGAGGAAGTGGTTGGGCAATCAAGAGGGAAAACAGGTGAAGGAATTGGAATTTGATGAGGTGGTGGGGTGTATTGCGGGACGGCTCAACGGGCAAGGGGTTGAGTTGTGGAGTAGACATATCGCTGAGGGGTTTGGGACGACTATGAGGCTGAGGGGGTTGAGGGGGAAGAAGTATTTGGGGTGGGAGCCAAGGGGGGAGGTGAAATTGGATGAGGCGGTGGAGGCGGTGGTGAGGTATTTTGATCGACTGGAGGGTAATTAATGGACGGGTGTTCTTAACGCACTTTGGTTGGATTGTTGAGTTATAGGAAAGTAACGATAAGTCTGTGAACGGTAGTCATGATCCATGAAGCCAATTCCCACATCCTGGACAACAGACTGGTGCTGCAAGTCAGAATCACCGTAGAAGAAACATCTCATTTACGCCTTTTGATCCGTCAAAAACGCTAAAGCAACGGCTTTTAAGACTTGTTAACTATGTTTTGAGGCTTATTAAGTATCTCTAAATGTCTATTCTCCATCTTTTAACGTGTTAGCTTGCTTTGCAGTGCCAGTGTTTTTGCCTATAATGTGATTCTGTCCCCTAGCTGCTTGTTACTATTTTCACACAATATCTCTGGGATACAGAGAAACCTACCTCTCAACTGGTCACTTAGTCACTTTCTTTTCAACCTCGTGTGTAGTCCCTACCAGGCCCTCCTCCTGATACTTCCTCCACAAAGCCTCATGCAGCCTCGCAAACTTTGGAACCACGACCACCGCGTTCTTCACGCTCACTTCCATCATTGTCACACGTCAACCACCCGGAGCCTGGATCACAACCAACAACACAGTGAACAGCGAGTTCTGAGCCAGTTGTTGGAAGGTGAAACATTACTTTGACCCAGTTCGCTTCAAAAGCCGTCGTCTGTGAAACGCAAATCTGTTCGGCTTGGGTAACGGCGTAAGACATTTGTTGCATTCATCTCGGGTCAGAAAATCTGTATTTTGGACTTGGAACTGAAGACCATCTAACCAATCGCCCAACACTCCATGCCTCACGAAGTGGATGACACCGAATTTAATAGTGAGGGAGAGGAACGAGCGTCCGAAGTATTGAAGTCCTATCCTATCAGGAGCGCCATCGCTCCAAACACCACAAAGCAAGTGCAAGAAGGGTAGGATCTTTGCTAACCATGCTCTCGAAGAATTCGAGCAGCCGTAACGTATGACTTGCGTGTTCTGGCTTGGTTTGTTTTGCATGAAGGAACACCTGTGTGCCAAGGTGTTCCTTTGTATATGTCGGACATCCCACGTGGATTCCATGAACACTGTATAACTCGACAGCAGCCACACTGGTCAGAGGCTAGCCGAAGATGAGGGTCAAAGAAGGCTTTCATGCTGGACAGAAGCCGCTCTTGAATACTTAGCTTCTTTATATAGTCCATAATCGACTTGTGCACCTTCGGCCTTAGGCTTGTAAACCGCTCTGCAGACTTGTCATCTGCATGATTGGTAGGTGGGGGCGAATTCTCGATTTCAACCAAGCCCTTGCAGTGGCTGTGTAAACGACGCTTTAACGGGTCGACTCTAGTAGCCATTGTTTCCGAGGTGATATCCTTGGCAGCTAATGTTTCCAGTGCGAAGGTGGGATCTTCCGGCTCCATTTCATCAGCAAGATAAAACACCACGGCAGAAGGAGGCTCAAGAATCGCACGCACAAGGTTGAAGTACTGTGCGGCATGCTCAAGATACAAGGGTTCAAGAGTGTTGAGAATAGAGTCGTACAAGTCGTCGAGGTCTGGGGGCAGTAGATCTAGCCGCCGTTTGAGGTCGGAGACCCTATTTCCAGCCTGCATGCCATCAATGAGAGAAGTAACCACCAGGTTCACCCACAGAAAGACCCCAGAGGCTTTGCCCACAACATCCTTAATGAGAGTTTCGGTGAATTGAGGTTCGCGCTTTTGAAGATGGACGAAGTGGTGGTCAACCTGGAAGCGCGAAGCGACACAGACCTTGATAGATGTTTTGGAGATCATCTCGTTCAATAATGAAATCAGTTCGTCGTGCTTGCCATCGAACTCATCAAGGCCGTCTACAAAGAGACAGACTTTGGCGACTGAGTCAAGAGACTGCACGACATGTAGCAGTCTCCATTCTTTTGTCCACGACCGGAGCCCCCAACCTTTCTCCTCAAAGCGTGGCGCCTGCTCAGCCCCCATTTCTGCCCAATGAGGCTTGACTGCCCATGCAAGGTGAAATTCATCCTCACAAATTTGGCTGCTGGAACCATATCAGTCAGCCCACCACACTGCCCTTCCCATGGACGACGTACTCAATGGTACCCAGGCAGAGACATGCACGGAAACAGAACGCAGCTCCCAGCCACGACCATAACCACCCCAACAGAAACTTTCAGCCAATATCTACATGTCACTATGTCACGGTAGGTACTTACATATACTACCTTAGCCCGCAATCTAAGGCTAGATCCCTGTCATTGATAACATACCCAATGAAATGAAGCATAAAGACGACGTCATGGACAAGCACAGCTCACCTATTGAAAATAATTTAACCCATCACCTCTGGGTCCAGTTCTCTGAAAAGATGCCGTATAGTAGCTTAAACTCGAGACGCATCAGCCCCGTTCCGGAGTCTTTTATCCCATCCCCCACCCACTGACAAAGACCACTATCCAACTCGCGATTGTATGATCAGAAATGCCCAATAACAACCAGATACATGTCACTCTCCCACTTGTCATATCGACACTTCCTCTCCACATAATTCCGAAACCTCTCCCCTGGCACTTTATTATTCACTCCCGCAAAGTTCTCATGACTCGGGCGCTAACACCCACACCACAGATTTTCAACCTTGACCCCCACTCCATCGCCTCACATGATCTAATTCTCGCATGGCCAACACTTGCAATATGGTCGGCCATCATGTTTGTTCGGGTTACCGGGCTTGGTCCATTCGAGCGTCAAAAGCTTCTTACATTTCCCACAGACTGGGCCATTCTCCAGCAGGACAACCCGTTTCTTGGACCAGATTCCCCGGAGAGGTGAATATTAAGTGGGGATCAGACGCGGGAGGGACCAGCTGCTCGGGGATAATCCAGTTTGGGAGTTGGAACCCTGTAATCTTTTGCAGCATTATTCTCCTCTAAGCATCAGACCGAAAGGCGCCGGGATCATTCGGCCATATGTCAAAGCACAAGAAGGCGCTGCGGCAGGCGGGGGTTGGGTGCGAGCAAGGCCAGGGATCGGCTTTGGGTTTGAGGACATCTGTTGGGGGTTAAAGATGGAATTAATCCTGTTGATCCTCAGCCTCGGGATCTGGCTGGATGGCTGTTGTGGATGTGGTTGGGGAAGACAAAGATGTCTGCGCGGCCTTGGGAGAAGTTCTGCTGCGGGTAAGAGTTGGTGGGTCTGCTTTGGGGTATTGACGAACATACTGTGAAGGAAAGGAGGTCAACTCTGGTTTGAAGCACTTTTGTGTTGAAGGTGGTGTCAGAACACCGAGGTCCGACTCCTGGCGTTGTCTCTTTGTTCCTTCCGTGGGTGTCTGGGGAACCGGCTGAGACAGAGGGGTTGATTGGGCTTGACTGACAGCTAGAGGGCCGGCCACTTTTTGGCATGGTGAGAATGATGCGGTGGGCGGGACATCATGGGCAGTTGTTTTGCGCGCCCTCACTTTGATGAACAAGGTGTAGTTGTGAGTGTTTGGGGACGAGTTGAGACATTCACCCCGCGGGTTCCTGGATATTATGGTCTCGCAGGGTCGGAATTCAATATCACATGCGGCATTCTTCAAATTTTTGAAGAGAACTAAAAGAGATTCGTGAAAATGTTGAAATCGATGGGGGCTGGGGCTTGATAAATTCACAAGATTGCCAAGATGCAAGCGACCAACGTCCAATCATGCAGAGTCCATCACGATGCTATACAAACGCATTAGGCTCGCAGTTTTACACTGTTTACCTCTTCTCGAGCCAGGGAATGATCTTCGAAGTTTGCCCATTGCTTTCTAAACTGAACTTTGAACTTCTAATTTGGGGATTAAACCTGGACACCATGCCGTATTTCACATTGCATGACCTGGTACAACATAATGAGACTCTATGCAAGACTGAGAAGTTCTTTCAGAAGTTTGAGACGAGGAGTGGAAGGTAGGTAATTATCTCAAAGGCTGAATGAGGTATTTGGAAAAGGACCTACAAGCACATACCTGGCAATCTCGCCCACTGCCTGCCTACTTAAAATACCTGATGCCAACTTATAAATTATGTTCCCTTCGATTACTAATGAGAAAAGATGTTTTTTCGTGACTCTGTGTTCTCCACCCCTATCAGCTCCTAAACATGACCAGCTTCTTCCCATCGTCTTTCCAACTCCTCCCAGGGCCCAGGATCATTTGGCCTATCGTCACTGATCTATCTCTGCCACACCAGATTTACCCCAACTTTTTTGATAAACTCATAGTAAACAGCGTAAAGGACGCGGACGACAGCCTGACCAGGGCGCGTGTCCTCTTGTTACTGGACTTCATTTGTCCCATGAAATATATCGCCCGCAAGAATGGGCAAACAGCCATCCAGTGATAAACTTGCTAGAGTGCAGACTCTCTGGTATTTTACTTTGACGAAGAATTTCATGATCTGCAAGTGCAGCTGCGTCGAGATCCTGCGCATCCAATGATAGTCAATCAATAGGAGCGGGGCCCCGTCTTCAAACGTAAAACATAATTGCTCATTTGTTAGCATATCGGTCAGCGCTAGCTAATTTGTAAACCTGTGAACGCGTCAGTGTGGCTAGCGCTGTCTGGTACGGGACGCCGGAAGGTGCTTTGACTGAGCATCTTTTCCAGCTTGGCGCTCAGCAGAGCCTCCTTGGTGTGGAGTGCAGATTGTTTAGCTCGTCTCTTCATTTTCTCCATGGAATTCTTTCCTTGATAAACCTGAGGGCTGTTGCTTCGAATATAGCGTCGGTGACCGGAGATAACTGCATGGTATCGTGAGGTGTTGCGTCCCAGGGTCAGGGTTGGCATCCACACTGCATATAAGAGCAATGGATGCGGGCACAGTAAAGCCAAACTTTAATTGTCGTTTGGACGACGGTGCAACTGGCTGGCCCAGGGTTATCTTGATTGATTCAGTCTTCTTAAAGTGGATCGGTGGGGCGCCTCTAACCATTTCGTACTCTATCAAGAAGCCGCCGGGCCCACCCGGAGGTTTGTAGTGAAACCACTTTTCCTTGCCGCCAAGTAAATGGTATAGAAGCTCCATATCCCTCCGGTCGCCTTCGAGCATCTCATTTTACGACGTAAGTAGATAGTAGAGTTGCCCAGTAAGTAATAAGGAGAAACATTACTTCTCTAACATTTCATTGATATGGATGGCTAAGGTTTGTATCTTGTGAACATATACCCCACAGCGAAGAGAATGTAGCTTAAAGAATTGGAAATGCGGATGAACACTCTTGTGTGTTTCTCTAGTTGCAACCTCTTCGGCAGCAGCCTCAAAAAAAGCCTCCCGAGCCTCTACGATATGAAATGGGAGAATACAGGTAGAAAATCTCCATTCGATTTGGTATAGCATCGCTTGAATTACTTGCCTAAGATGTCAAATTGACGGAGGCACCGGTCCATTTCCTCAACCGGGCGCTCTATGCCCCAGAGGTTGCTCTGAAGGACTCGATGAACATCAAACCACATCGAAATGGCAAATCAATGCGTGAAAGTGATGGGTTCGGCGTCTTGGCTCGGTGAGACAGAACTTAGGCACAGGAGGCGGCGAAAAATTTCATCCTCAACTACCCTAGAGTATTGGGACGATAGATTTATGAAATAGCGAGTAGTTGGTGTGAAGCTGAGAAATGCAATTCTGTTGTTGTTCCACTTCCACTTGTTAGGTACATCGGCCCATGTTGTTTTGTCTGGGGGGAATGTTGCGGAGGGTCGATAGAGACCAAGGCTTGAGCACAAAGGGGCTGCCTCTTCTACGTAGCGCGGACCGTAAAGCCTTTCGAGAAACGAAAGGCATGAGTGCTCGCCAACAGATGGGAGATTGTGAGCCGCTTTTACATTACCCTCCATCCCGTCAACGAGCTGGATTGCCATATTTGAGGCCATCGCAACTGACGATAGAGGTAGCTGATTATTTGCATACGAGGTCCAGAGCATACCAACAGACTCTCGGAGCCGTGTGGCAGTGGCATGCATATCAGTGAATGCACACGCCCTCCAGGACTTCATTGAAATTCAAATTACCCTTATCAGGTTCAGATTGCAAGATAAATATCAAACCTTTGAAGACTGTCTTTATTTTGCGGATAGCATTATCAAGAGAAGCCTCTAACGTGCGTGATAAGCGAGCGGCTGCTTTCCCAGCACAACGCGTCTCCCTCCACATCTTCTGCAAAATTTACCACAACAAGCCATGGTGACCCCTTCAAAAGAAGCAAGGCTTCTTTTGGCCTTTCAAGCTATTCAAAACAATACCAAGTTTAGAATTTCGGCTGCAGCCGAACTCTACGATGTTGCAGAAAGGACGCTTCGTTACCGAAACGCTGGCCGACCTCACCGACACGACCTTATAGCCAATTCACGTAAACTCACGGAATTAGAAGAGAAAACAATTGACCAATACACAATTGAGCTATGTGAACGACCATTTCATTCCCGGCTTTCATACGTGGAAGATATGGCCAACCGATTGCTACATGAATGCGACGCGCCCCCTGTTGGCAAATGCTGGGCTCACAACTTCGTCAAACGCCAGCCAGAACTCCGGACGCGTTTTACGCGTAAATACGACTATCAGAGGGCCAAATGCGAAAATCCAAAGGTTATTCGCAAGTGGTAAATTCTCAAGGCTGGGCCATCCCACCATTCATCATCTTAGCTGGGCAATATCACCTTGCCAACTGGTATCAAGAGTGCAGCTTACCGGCCACCTGGCGCATTTCAACAACCGATAATGGATGGACTACCAATGAGAAAGGCATGGATTGGATTCAGCACTTCACTTTCCACACAACATCTTGCACAAAGGGCAAATACCGGCTATTGATCCTTGACGGCCACGATAGCCACCACTCCGAGGAATTCGAGACCTACTGCCAGGAACACAACATTATTGCACTTTGCATGCCTCCGCACTCCTCGCACCTACTGCAACCACTGGATGTTGGTTGTTTTGCACCATTGAAGAAGGCGTACAGCCGCCAAATTGAGCAGTGGATGCGGATGAACATCACACACATCAGCAAGTTGGGGTTTCTTTGTGCGTTTAGAGACGCATTTTTTGCTGTTTTAGGTTTGATGCTGTCATAAGAACCTACCTTGTGTCATGCCCATCGATGACACGTCGTGACTCCCAATTGTCCAAACACCACCCACTAGAATACCCATGTCTTGTCATGATACGCGAAGGTGCTAGCTTTGTAATATCACATACCGATGCCTGTCCATTGGCTTATTGTATACCCTCGAGAATACAGACACACATACCTACTGAGTTAGGCGGCTATGTCAGTGTTGCATAACTTCGTCAACGCGAAAGGATCAATGTCACTGGTATCTTCATCAAAGAGAATGTACCATTAGTAATAGAAAAATCCTGCCCGATGAGTGTGATTGTCCTAGATTCCACAGTCTATCCGGAACTAAAGACAAATCATATCGCAGAAAGAATTATGACCGGTCTACCTTTCATTATCTTCTCCCCCGCAGCGGGTCATCCATGTACAAGTCTGCATGGACATCCTCTTCGGCCTCTGTCGGCCGTCCTCCAGCATCTCCAGCTCCCATCAGAATGGTGTGGTGCATCCCCTGTGGAAGGGGATCGATATCACCTCTGTCAGCAGCAACATTGGCCTCGCTTTGGGTCGGGTTGACCTTGACCTCGCTGCCAAATACTTGAGACTCATCAAATTCATAGTCGCTATTGGGGGTCTGGCCGTGATAGATGACAGTGGAGTAGAAGGAGCGCCCTCGTTCGTCGACAGAAGAGGCAGCAGATGGAGGGAAATGACGGGTTGCCGTCGTTCCGGTTGTGTGTGACGAGGGCCCAAAAATGGATCTGTTGGAGGTGAACTCCATGTGCTGAGCCTGATGATCCGCGATCCGACCGAGAGGTAAGGCAACAGATTTGGCGCCCTGGCGAGCCGCTTTAGAGCGCGAGGCATATGGCCTTAGACCTAGGGTCACAGTTCTCGAGACGGCAGGCTTCATTCTGATGGCGGCATGCATGACAGTTGAGTATGGTAGGTATATGCAAAATGTACTTGGCTGTTGAAGAGTGAAAAATTGGCAATCATTTCGTGGAGTCCCTTGGCTCTCATGTATTATGTGTCTGGGAAGATATCGGACTGCTTGTCCGGTCATGTGAGCGTGGGGTTGGATGCCGTGACGTCGACTTGACAAAGGGTTCGACCAATCCCTAGTACGTCTCCTGTGTGGCTCGGTCGTTTTTGTCGGCATCATGTCACCATGATCTGGTTCTGAAGCCGAGCATTTTCGATATGAGAACGATAGTCGTTCACTGCCGGGGTTGTATCGGGAGAAATCGGCCGAACCCCGCATCCACTTGCAATGCTCGGCAGAGAATTGTATAGATGTTCTGATATTAACGGCGGAGGCAAGGCGGAAACCCGGAATTTTGTGCTTGGTTTTCTCAACTTTGTTGGATATTCCCTTCTGGCAGAGGCCATTCGGTACTAGTGCCAGGGTATCACGGGTCTACCAGGACCCGTTCCCAAATCTGTGGGACCCATCCTGAAGTGCCGACGCCGTGTTTCAATCGCGGAAACATCGGCAAGCCAAACGGTCTTTGAACCCGCAATCTCTGCGACTGCCAGGCAAGAGCATCAAAAGGCAATCAAGAGGGCCAGAAGATAGTAATTAGCCTTCAAAATAAAAAATAGTAGTTGGACATTGAAAGATAGTAGTTGGCCCTTGAAAGATAGTTCAGAGGCGTTTAAATAATATTGAATGCCTATTATACTAACGTTATGCTTAAGGCCCGTCGACTATCTTTTAATGCAGTATGACCAGCTTCTTAGGCCTTTACTTCCAGTAGCAGTCTCCTTTTTTTTTGTCCACGACGCGGCCAGCAATGCCGCTGAGCTTTGGTGTTGCGCATATTGCGGGAGCGTGAATATGCACGATCTTCAGGGGCTGAAAATGCGGAGACAAAGACTGTGCTGGGCAACGATCGGCGCTATGTTCCTGAGATCGGCCCGGCGATCGCTTCTCGGCAAGCAACCAGCAAGTGAAGAGCGCGTTAAGGTGTCACTGTGTTGCCCTTGGAAATGGTTACGCCAGGGAGATGAAACGTGATGACCCTCTATTGCCCAGACAAATGAAGTCATTCCCAGAAACCGAAGCCAGGGAGTCTGGTCGTGGGGATGGTGTTGGGCGCACGCAAGGCTGATCGCATGCCGACTCGGAAGATTCCCATCAGAGAGAAAAACCGATATGTCCCCAGACTCTGGGTCTCTGGTCTTCTCCTGGCCAAAAACAGCCACCGCTGAAACTCTAGGTACAACAATGGCGGCAACAGCTCTCATCGGACAGGCGCTCACCAATCTTGGCCCACTGACCACTACATTCACACCGCCGCCAGAATGCACTATAGCAGTTGGCGCAGGAAGGGGTGGATTCCTTGGTGACTTATTCGGGGACGGGGATGACCGGAGCATCGCATACCTGGGGCAAGCATGCTATCGAAATAGAGCGATAGATGATGGAGCCTGTTGGCCAACAACGACTGCGGGCGCAGAGTCAAAGGAGGCGCCGTTGAATGGATGGGGCTTCTACTCGCCCGGATTACATTGTCCAGGAGGATATGCAACTGCTTGTGCGGCAACCGGCGGAAGTGGTGGTGGGTCTGGATGGCCGGTCCAGTTCAGGCTCTTGGCTGGAGAGACTGCCGTTGGCTGTTGTCCAAGGTTAGCATTTGCGCATGAGAGGTTCGGAGCAGGCAGAACTAACCTGAGATAGTGGATATGGTTGTGCCAATATCAACGGGCAAACTTGCACCCTGGTGGTAACATCGTCGACCATCCCAACAGTCACCTGTGATGGCACCAAAAGTGGCAACTTTGGCTTCCAAACCATCCCAGATGCTGAGGCATCCATCACGGCATTCAGCCTGTTTGCTCCCATGGTTCAGATCAACTGGCAAAGTAGCGATCGTCCAACCATCACCACATCGACATCCACTGGCACGGGGCTAACAGCGTCATCCACAAGACCGATGACATCAAATCCACTGGCTTCTGCATCTGGGACAAAAGTCATCGACACAGAAGACGAATCTGCCGAAGAGACGCTTGTGCTGGATAACGACCCCCAAGTAACAGGAACAGGGGGAGCGCCAACAGGAACACTGGGTGCTCCGGGGTCATCTTCGGATCCGGCTGATGCAAGCTCCAGCGAAACTTCCGAAGGACTGTCGTCGAATGTAAAGGTTGGGCTTGGTGTGATTGGAGCTTCAGTGGTGCTCTTGGCGTTTGTGATCGGGTTATTCTGGTGCTGGAGGAGGAGGAAAAATACCGCGGAAGAGCAAGAGCTCGATCGGCTGTATGGGCAAAAGACTACCACGGGTTCGACAAGCGATTTGACAAGGAGCAACGAGATTCCGGGATGGTATCGAGGACAGCGGTTGGAAACGCCGACCCAGAAGGAGCCATTCTTCAGAGAAAGCCTTCGAGAAATGAGGATGCCCGCAGAGCCATATCAACATGGGGGGTCGCTATATTTTAGAGATCCGGGATATCGTGTATAAGTCTCATGATAGCGGTGTGGTTGCGAAGGGGCGTGTCAAACTCCAAAACTATGGCATTGCAAAGCATTTAATGCTCAATTATGTTGTCCTGATTCCCTTTAAGTTTCATTATGCTGATTCCGACAAAGTCAAAGTGGGTAGTAAACTTGTAAGGAGCACCTGAGGTCGACAAAAGAACGAAAGTCTGCTGTAGCTTCTTAACAGCAGAGTGAAGAAAAGGTGAGAAAGATGCATGCCTGGCGTCACTTGAACCGTTGCCAAGATGGAAATGCAGCACTGCACAGACCATCTCCAGCACGTGCGTCATCGCCAGTGTGCCAAGAGGCAGTGCCAGCGACATGCAGCAAGCTCCCGATGACAAGCCCAAGCATCCGTCCCATCGTCAATGGCGGGAATGCGGCAGAGAACGAACCCTTATCTTGTTGAGAAGTAATCCATTTACTGTTTCTTAGTTTTCCCCGTTTTCCTTTTTTTTTCTCGATATGTAACCATGTCCGCCGACTCCACGCGCCCCCTGCTGCTGCCCCAGAATCGCAAACTCCGGCATCTACGCGGCATCTCGCTGAGAAACCTCGCCTTTACACGACCGCGCGGCCGAGCCATTGACGATGCTGCTCTTAACAAGAGCCCCGCCAAGCTCGAGTCGCTACGAAACACGCCCCAGATACACCATGCCCTCTCTTCGGAACAGCTTCGGCCTGCCCCCGGGCGAAGGAGGAGCACCAACCTGGCGAATGCCAGTCCAGTGACGAGGCAGAAACGGATCGAGGATACATTCGACAACAAGTTGGCTGACGCATTCTTCTCGCTACATGTGGAAGGAGAGCAAGAACCTGTCTACATCAGCGAGGTTGCCGAGAGGGCCACGGTATGTTTGCCTCTAAGTTTCTATGGAGGGGCAAATCGTTAATGCGTGGGCAGAATTTCAACTTTAGCTTATTCGAACTGTCTGAGCTGGACTCGACTACTACCCAGACCCCGAGGGTTACGATCAAAATATGGGCCAAGAGACATGACACATGGAGTCTGTTGCTGGAGGACGATGTGGACTTGAGGGCGCTCAACTGGCTGGGCACCCTACAAAATGTTCATTTCCCACCCAACAGTCTAGTTTTCCACATGGTTGACGGCATCTACTCCCTCGAGCTCTCCAACAAATATGCCCCACCGAAAACGATGCCCACAACGCCCACATCTTCCTGCAATGCCCTCATGCGCCTCGCAACTCTCGACAACTCGATCCAAGACGCTTTAGCGACGCGCGAGTCCCTCGCCCAACAAATCAACGACCTTTTGGCCAAGGAGACTCTTAACCAAGTCCCCGCCGCCGAAGACTCCGTCGCCCTTGCTGAAAAATATCTTACTGCGCAGAAGCGCACTGTTGAGGCCTCCAAAAAGCGCAACGAAGAACTCCGCGCCTCCATCGAAGCCCGGCGAACCGCCATAGCCGAAGGCCGTGCTGTCCAACAAAAAGCCGAAACCGACGTTAACAACGCCACGGAGAAGCTCGCCCACTCTAAAACCCTCCTTGCCAAAACCAAGGACCAGATCCACGGCCAGCGCCGCCGCATATGTGAAGATCTTGATAGGATCTGGCGAATAAACTCTGTCTCTACACCAGGAACACCGCCTTTGACGTTTACTATCTGCAATCTCCCCCTCCCCAACACGATATACGACGACTCTCTCCTTAAAGGCAATGAAAGCGACACCCTCAGCGCCGCCTTGGGATATGTAGCTCAGCTGACGGACAACCTCCAATGTTACCTTGGTGTTCCCCTGCCGTATCCCATCCGCCCGTATGGGTCCCGCTCAACTATCAGAGACGACATCTCCCAACTGCCAGATACGCAACGAGATTTCCCGCTCTATGTGCCCCGTGGGGGATCAAGCGCACAATATAGATTCGACTATGGGTGGTTTCTGTTGAACAAAGATATCGAAACGCTGTGTGTCAGCCAGGGGCTGAAGGTGGTGGATATCAGGCATACATTGCCAAACTTAAAGTACCTGCTGTATGTCTGCAGCGCAGGGACGGACGAGATACCAGACAGGAAACGAGGCGGAGTCAGGGGGTTATGGGCGGGGCGATACAGGAACTTGACGGTTGCGGGCATGGCAGCTGATGATGAGGCGAGTAGTTTTGGAGGGAGCAGGAGGGGGAGTGATGCTAGTAGTGTTGTCGGGGGTGTTGGACACAGGAAGGGGGATGAGCTGAGGGGTAGGATCACTGGTGGGGGTAATGGGAATGGGAATGGGAATGGGAATGGGACTTTGATGGGGTTTGATGGGGTCGAAGTGAAGATGACGTTGCGGACTAAGGGGATGAAGGAGAGTGCTGCTCAGTAGGTAGCTTGTTGTAATTGAGGCATTGATACAAGCGCATTTGGCGATTACGCTGCATGGAAATCATCATTAGGTTATTGGTTTTCGCCTTTAAGAATTCAGATATCCCCTTTACTTTGAAAGGTCGGGCCAACCATCTCTCAAAAACAAATGTTTTCATTTTCTTATCAGCTACCCAGTCCTCTTCACACATCCCCCCCGCCTCCAGCTCACAGATCCAAGCTAGCTACTACACAATTTCTAGGCCACAACCAACAGCTTACAAAGCCTCAAAAGTCTGACTCCCCACATAAGAAGTAGGGTTAGGCTGGGCGACCCAGTCAGCGACCGGGCTGAAAAAGTCCAAAATGACTGACGTCCCGACGACGTGCACGTCCGAGACGACGATGCGGTACTCGTTGAAGGGGGTCTTGTTCCAGCGGAGGAACACCAATGGGTCGCTGCTGGTGGTCCAGCTGCCCGAGTTGGCGGGGATGGTGCTGCCTGCCGTGGTGTGGGAGAAGTTGACGACGATGTTTTCCGGGAGGAGGGTCAGGGTGGCGGTGTAGCTGTCAAGTCCAGACGTTAGTTAGGCTGCGACTAAAATGGGGGGGGGGGGTTAATAGATAAACTAACGAGCAGGAGGTGGTGCCGCAGGTGGCGGTGAACTTGGAGAATCGGGCAGAGGTGGAGTGACGGGCTTCGATGTGGGCGGGAGCAGGAGCTGCGACGGGGGAGGCGGTGGTGAGGGTGGCGAGGAGGGCAGCGGTGGTGCTGGTGAGGAGGGTGGTAAACTTCATTCTGAGAATTGGGTGGTGGGGGTTGGACTGGTGTTTGTGGTTGTGTGTTGAACGATGAGGGGTGGTGAGTGAAAGCCAAAGTTGTTGTTGGAAGGGCAAGTAGTGCCTTCTTATAGATGGCTCATTACCCACGAAGACGGTGAACCTTTTTGACGCCTCAACAGCGTTGTTTTCTGGCCCTGAGGGCTCCCAGTCATGCCTGTTGATGCCCTGGGAGGATGTTCAATAGCGCCATGTGAGGTCACTCCTTCGTAAGTGCGTTGCATGAGGCTATCCAGATGACAAGCAGGCAAAGTCAGGTATCACGAGCACACCGTTCTGGCCAGGATTCAACCCACATCACGTTCAAGTTTGGTACGACATGTTGATTCGTAGGCTACCTTGAACACCAAGCTAGATCTAGGTGAGTAGGATTCACACGTGAGGTAGCGAAAATTTTCCCGTCGGGAACGCGGGTGATTATAGACAACGTCCAATTGACAAGTGGTTTATTTAGGAACCAAACATAAGCCGGCTTGCACGGGCAGTACACTACAGCAGTATATATTAGTTCTTGTCCCATATCCCATCCTGTAAATGATTCAACGGCTTTTGTCACAAGCCTTGGTCTCTTGGTATTGGCTCAACTGATGTAAAATGTCTTGCCTCGCATACGGTTCAGTTCAAACCCCGTCGAGATGACCAATATCCACCTTGGCTATGCAATGATCTGACATAACAACACGGCCAAGAATGTGGGGGTTGGCCTCGTCTTTGCCCTAGTATGCATTCTTTGTGTGCTGTCAGCACAGCGTTTAGACATCTCACCGTCGGGGAATATGTAGGACAAGCATGAGAAAAGTCCGAACCTGTCACTGACAGAAATCTCTAACTGGAAACGTCTAGTGACAGCCCTAGGAAGGCTCTGCGCAACCGATTGAGGCATGGTGGATATGTTAGTCAAGATCCTACCCGTGGATCATATCTGATCGGTTGTAGTCAACTTACAAGATTGAGTTACGGCAACAGATCAATGATACACCGAGCCGCCTCCTACATTTCACCGAGACCCGAGCCACAATACGCATGGATCATGGAAACAAAAAGCATTTATTAATAACATCACTAACCTACCTCGCCTCTTTGGTGACAGTGACCCGAGTCTCAACTCTGACTCTGCCGTCTGGCACTGAAATCCCTGGTTCTATCCTCCCTGTCCGCAACATATAATCTCTCCTGGCATCCTCCGCCGGCCCGCTCCTGCTGACAGGAGACCTCGGGCTGACAGGACTCAAACTCGAACTTTTGGCTTTTTCAACATCAACTCCCCACCTGGAATCCGTTCCATCACAAATTTCGACATACCGATCATGATTTCCCCTGACCCCAATTGCACCCCCGTCAACCACCCCAAGCCAGTGTTTACTATTCCTCCTACTCCCTCCTTTTTCTTGAAAATTCTCCGATTCCTCCCCAGATGAACCCAACCCCTGAAATCCGTACTGTAAGTCTGTTGGACTAGCCAGTGACCCCAAATCATTCTCATTTCCACCCCCAAATACACCCTTTGGTGGCCTGCTGCCAATGGTAGGCGGGCGTCTTCCGTTGATGCCTCCATCGGCATAATAATATGGGTTATTCTCCGCCACTCCACTTTGCCCGTTTGACGACCCCGACACTCTTGAACTTAGAAGACTGGGGAAGAACCTGGCGATAAAAGGCTTTAGAGTCATAACACAAGCGCAGACAATAGCCCCGTTGACTTCGACCGCTGTCAGGTAGCTGAGCTCGGCGGCAGCATAGGTGAAATCGGGTTCGGTTTGGACCCGAATAAGTTGCATCAGCCTGAGAATGGAGATGAAACAGACTAAAAAGCCGAAACCAAATACTCCTGATAATGCCAGCTTTTGGCGGCGAGGGAGGCGAATAGACCAAACTACCGGCATGGGAAGTAGAAATATCAAAAAGTCAGTCACTTTTGCCATCGTCTCATGTCAGCCTTTGTCATGTCAGTTGCAGGCGGGTAAAAGGTAGAACGAACCCATGTGCATCCCGGTGTTACTCCACCAAATATTCTGTCCATGGCAATACTTCTTCTCCACGGTAAAGTCCCAGTAGCTATTGAGCGGTATACACGCCGTGAACGTCGCCAGTGCCATGAATAGATGGGTAATAATCACTATCCCGAGCAAGACCTGCCCTGCCAACCTCGCCCACTTGAAAGTAAACAAATGAATATATAGTAACAAAATACTAATTTTGGAGAAACAGAGCGTGAGGAGGTAGAACAAGATGCCATACCACGCTGCTCGACCCCAAGCAATGGCGGAGGGAGTATCGTTGGGGTCAAGATCCCAGACGTGTTGGCCTGCGCCGTGAGTTGCTTGCTCTATCACTCCTCCGCATGTTGCACCGGCAAATATCTGATGGTCTTTTGTTAGTCCCGTAGAATAGTTTGCAAAATTAATCAAGGGGAAATACCAAAGCAACAAGAATACTCCAATCTGATCCCCCTATGACTTTGATCAAAACCCCTCTGGTGTAGAGCCGGAGAGCAACAAAAAGCGCCGCGATGAACCAGCATATGGAAGCTGAAACAATGATATTGACCACAAGAGAGTCGTGGGGTAAACTAGAAAAGTCGATCACTGGTGCCCCGTCGGGTGGCAGCGGTGATGATGATAGTGAGGGGTTGGGTGGTGGGGTGGTGGTGGTGGTGTCGCTCATGATGATGGATGACTAATGGTAGCAATAAATCCGTCTTTGTCCTATCTGCCCGGACCTCCAACATTGCGTTGCAACCATACACACTAAGAAGGCGTCCCAAATCCCGATGGAGTGGTTTGACAGCTTCTTAGTTGGACCTTAGCTGGTGGGGTAAGGTAGCTGGGGAACACAAACGAACGTCAGCTAAAAGAGAATGGAAGAAAAAAGGTCTGCGCCGGGGTAATACTTGGCTGCTATCTTAGCACCCTATATACCAGAGACGAACAAACGAGATCCAGCAAGGCTAAACATGGACACGGCGCGGGCTGGGAACTTGTGTATCTGGGGTAATTAAAAAGACGAGATGGAGGGTTGGGTATCCAAATGCAGCTGCAGAACGGTAGAGTCTGGGGTCGAGGAAGCAGAAGCGGGGCAGGTAGAGAGGCATCTGTCAAATGGCAAAGAGGGGAGCCGATGTGACGTTATCTTAGTTGGGCCAAGGATTTTTTGGGCCTTCTTGGGGGACGAAGCTGAACTTCGGTTCCGCCCGAATAGCTTCGGCAATTCTTATGCTTGGGCAATAACGAAGATGCGCACGGACAGGGACGGCAGCGAGATGGTGGGTTGGGCATGGGCAGCAGTTTGGTACTGCTGGTGTTTGTCAGCGCTGAACCAAGCTGTGAGGGACGTTGGCGGACCGGGCAGAAGAGATCTCAAGATTGCACAAGTTCGGATGACACTGAAGCCAGCGCAGAGCTGCAGGTTGGATCATGCGGCTAAGACATGATGTTTCAACGCTTCAGGGCTGGGGAATGGCGGGGGATCTGAGGGTCCGTTGCACGATCGACATTGCGAGGATCTCATCGGAAAGCGATGGTACAAGACTCGAAAGGATTAAGTCTGGTGCATTGGCTGCATTAGCTGCGGCGCAAATATTGAGCAGGAGAAGATGGCGAAGCTGTTTGAGAGGGAGGGAAGAAGCGAATGCGGAGGAAAATTCCCTCGCGATTCCAACAACTTCATTCGTGCTTCTCGTCCCGCATATGCTCGTGCGTGCAGAAATCAGAATGCAACCCTGCAAGCATGTCCCATGCTGACATGGCCCAAAGAACGAGCACCAACGCTGTGCAACTGCCATTAGCCAACAGCTTATAATGTGGGGAACTTGAAGGCCCTCGAATGTAAGGGAGAACATGTAAGGTATGCTTCATGATGCCGGCTGAGAACAACCTGGAAGGTGCCCCTCCACAACGAGGGCAGTTACAGGACACAGAGCGAAACCTGACACACTTCAGGCCTTTCTGTGTGGCTGACCGGATAAATCAGCAGAGGAAAGACGTGTCCCGGCAACTGCAACTGGAAGCTGTTGGTTGGTGGCTTCATGATTTTGGCTTCGCCATGCAGTCGCAGCCAGGGTGGAGAGGCAAGGGATTTTCCGTAGTTTTAATATCAGCCGCCGGCAGGCACTTTCTCAGCTTTGATTGCGCAAAGGGGACTGCCGACTTGGTAGCGAGGACAACACGATATTAACTGCAAGAAACCTCAATCGACAACTGCGGAGCATTGAGTTCACCTGCTAGAAACTTGAACCCCACCTTGGAAGGGTGAATCCCAGGTACCTTATATGGTATTGCTCGCTAAGGTGGGTGTCAGGTCTCCCTCTATATACCAAAAAACGCAAAATATACCTCGCTGGGCACTATGACAATAGACCTACTAATATCCTACACGTGTGTTAGGCCTGAGATCAACGTCTTCATGCCCTTCTCTGGCGCTTGCTGGTGTGAGACTCCCTTCCAGTTGACATGACCACAGCCTCATGCATTGCTGTGAAACTCTTCTTTCACTTCTGGTCCTCAGTCTTCACCTTCACATTCCCATGGCTGACCCTATTTTGACGATTGTTGACTGCATTCCCAAATCTGGGATTGTTGTCGTTGTTGGCCTGACTGTTGTCGATAACCTGATCGCCGTGGTTGACCCCATTGCCGTCTGGAGCAGTAGCCGTGATGACGCCATCTCAGATCATGGCCATGAGGTCATCTGAAGCAGAATCAGACATGTCAGAGGGCCCTCAGGCTTCTTTGTGTGCATCTGTGGTTGACATAACAAAGCTGTACTTACCGCGGGTTCAGTATCTGAATTCCAACACGGCGAAAGGACGGCGGAGCTGGTCGCCGAAGTCGTGGTTATTCTGATGTTCATTCCCAGGCTGGGCTCCCCCCAGATGGAACTCTGCTTTGAGTGTCCCTGATTGTCTGGCGGCAACTGCAGCATCAACAGCACCAGGCATCCCGGCTGTAAGCTTCATATCAGTATTGCGACGAATTGAGTTGTATCATGAAGTGCTATCCGTGCTAAGGTACGTACCATTGGCAGGCTGGGATTGCTCGGCAAATCGAAAAGGATAATGAATGGGCCCATGGCCAGGATTGTTCATGTTAAATAGGAGGACAGACCAGACTTCATATCTGTATGGTTGCCGTAATACCAAGCTGATCCAATGTTTTTCGGTGAAAGGTGGAAAAACGTGACCAACTAACCGTTGACCGTAAGTCTAAGTCCAACATGGTCGCTCCTCTCGCAATGGATCCCAAACGAGAGGTGAACGGTTACCACGAAATTGAGGAACTTCTCCGGACTGGATTGGATATACGAGACAATGTGAGAGCCGTCTTGGGTGCTTTTTCGACCCGGATATCATAGAGGTTGAAGGAAGACTCGTCCATGGTAAGCTGGTGAGCCCCGTATTCCTCAGCCATGTGGCCATTAATCACAGCCCAAACCGAGAGACCACCAAACTTTGGCCCGGGAACAGTGACATTGTTGATGCTGACGGCAGCCATATTGATGGTGTCGTGCAGATAACTCCTGGGCCAGGCGGCAAAGTGGAAGTCGAAAAGATGAGGAAGAAGGCAACAATTGTCTTTTAATCACAAATGAATAACAAAACCAATAATCGAGAAAGTAAAATCGTCAGATGGACCACAGCTGCCTTTAATTGGCAATAGGATACCGGCGCGGACTACGGCCAGCTGCGGTGGAAACCTACCTGTGGTACCTATCTACCCTGCGTGCCCAGGTCTGGCTGCTTCCACCTGCCATCATATCACTGAATATGATTGCCATTTTTCACCTTCTGCGCCCATCGTTTAGGCCAAGCACTGGGCAGAGCCGGCAAGGACAATGATAATTTCATTTTGGCTCAACTGGAAGGGCTGTATGATATCAAGTATTACACACGCAAAGGACTGCTCATTATTTATCGGCAGGTCTAGCGCTAAAGCACAAGTGATTAAAACACTTGAAAAACATTCGTTTGGTTCACAAGGCATCATTTCAAAAGATAGCCCTCCTCTCACCCTCTTTCATGGGGTAAAACTGGCCAGCCTGTCCCCCAGGGTTGAACTCCAACCCCTCAAGCGCCATAGTATTGACAAACTCCTTGTCAAAGTTATCCAGGCAGTATCTCGCAATCATATCCATACCTGCCCAAAACAATTGTCAGTATAATAATATCTCAACCATATGTGAAACCAACAAATCAGAAGACTTACCAGCCCCGGCGCCGCCCGCTGTCCAAAGCTCACCCTTCCCATCTCTCCCCTCATACTCCTTCTCATCTACCACCCACCGCTGATACGTCCACTCAATCTCAGGGAATCCCGCCCGCGCCGCAGAGAGAAACTCCTTGTTCGTTGTCACCTTCTTCCCTTCCAACAGTCCAGTAGAAGCCAGCCACAAGCTCCCAATGCAAGTCGTCATCCACACCCTCGTCTTACCCCACGCCTCCTTCATAAACCTATCTGCTGCCTCAGGCCTATGAGTAGGCAGCGGACCACCGATGAGGATGATGTCAAGATCCCTAGGACAGTCATCGTACGTTGTGTTCGGCAGGAACCTGAATCCACCGATGGAGCTTGGGAGAGAGGCGTTGGGCGGCGTGGTCGTTGCTGGTTCGAGGGAAGAGGAGATGTAGAACAACTCGATGTCCATTGCGTGGGGGAGGAAGGCGGCAACCTTGGGGTCGAGGGGGAGGACTTGTTTCAGGTAGCCGATGGAGAGATTGCCGAAGAGATCAATGCCCATGACGTCGGAGAGCTGGACTAGCTCGAGAAGGACGCCGATGCGGAGGGATTTGGGGGCCATCTTGCGACTTTGCTTGTTGGGTTTGGACTGAGATGAGGGTTTCAAGTTGATGTGGATGTTGGCTGGTTTTGCTACGTGATGCTCGATGAAGAGTGTTGGGGACAAAGGCGAAAACGAGGACTTACTTATACTATCCAAAACACCAATTCCTCCGCTGCTGACCGGACCCAACCCATCGCCCGTGACGAAGCTGCCGTACCACGGAAGTGCAGCTGTCTCATACTAAACAGAGACCGTTACACCGGGGACTGAAATCCCGGTCGAACGCTTAGCCGTCGTACCGAGTGCACTCGGAACCAGTCCTTTAGTCCCGAGCCCAGTCGGAGGTTAGTGGTAGCGTGGTGTGAAATCGGGCTCCTATTTACGGAGTTGCTCGTTCAACCCTAACCCACAACAGCCAAAACCAAGCAAAATGCAACGTCTCTTAAGGAAGAGACTCCACCACACACACGCAACAAAAAAAAGAAATGAAGATGGGGTCCAAAAACATCGATGGTTGCCCACAGCCAGAATTGAACTGACGACCTTGTCATTACTAGTGACACGCTCTACCACTGAGCCATGCGGGCTGTTGATTGGTTGCTGTTGCAGATGCGGGCGGATGAAGGAAATCTAAAGGTGGTGGAAGAGGTGTATGATGGTTATGGAGACGAGGATAGGATAACAGCAGAAGTGATGTTTGCTGGTTTGAGCGTGTTTGGGGGGGGGTTGAGTTGCTTGATTAATCAGTGCATCTATGATTAATCAGGTGCATCTACATTTGCCCTGCGGCGCTGTGAAAGGAAAAGAGCCAAGGGAAAGAGCCAAGGGACATCGTCAGGGTCCGTGCTGCTGCTCTTTCCAGCCTCAATTCTTTCAATGTTGGACGCGGAAGCACGTGATCTCGTGACAAGACGTTTTCTCAGGAGCGCGCTAAAGTTTGATTGGAAATTGCGTTCCTTTTGCTGTTTGCATCGACCTTCGACGACATCCCATCTCATCAACTACGCAACGCAGGAAACTGGACGCCATGGCTATCCTTCCGTCCATTCCTGGCCTCACCGTGACGGTCGAGGTTGACGAAAAGCCCACTAAGGAGTATGATGATCCTGAAGCCAATTCGATGCAGGCCGAGATGCAGCCTGAAGACTTCGACCTCCCGCCAAACCACCCGCCCAATGACATTCCCTACGTTGTCAAGTATATTGAAGCCAAGCCCGGCGCATTTTATCGGTACAAAGTGACTCTTCTTCCTAGATTCTCGAAGAAGGCTCATCACTTGGCTTTCTCGGTGATCAATGACGGCTGGCGAGTTTCACCAACTCATATCACTAGTAAAAACCGCGTCGAAAGGCATGGCTTAGCTGTCCTGGAACGGACGGTGAACTGCACAATCCGCAAGACGCGTGGGGGTAATTTCATCAATCGGTATTTTTGCTTTGCCGCTCTTAACGTTGGTGTGTATCTGTCTACCAAGAATGTTGAACGCAACCCAAGGGGGGAGGACTAATCACCGTCTATTTGCAGTTGAATCCGACAACTTCACGACCGAGGAAGTCAAAGAACAGATGTCCAAGGCGAAGAATTGTGGAGTTTTAAAGGTTGAGTTGTATAACATGGAGCAGTTTGAACTCGAGTCTTGGAAGTGGGGTTGTCACGATGACTCTGAAGCCGAGATGACCATGGCCGAGAAGGCTTTGAAAGGCAAAGCCATCGACTGCATTGCGAAGTTAGTAACTCTCTTCCTATCGGCGTATCCTAGCATTTCCCACTCATCCTAAGCAGCACAGTTTCTCGCCCCTCCGAGGACCCCGGAATGTACCATGTGGACAAGTATCATGACCCAAAAAAGCGTCCCTTCGCCATTTTTGAGTTCCGATATCGTTCAAAAGGTTAGTTAAAATAAAGAGCCTCGATCTGTCGCCGGTTCCTCGCTGACTTGATAACCTTTTTCTAGAGGGTCTCATTAAAGAAGGCATTATTGCACGGCCAACGGTTTCCGACGAGGTGGAGGAGATGAGTGAAACGGAGGTTCGGCGAAAGTTGTCGGAGCTTCTGAAAAACCAAAAGGTGCGGACTCGGAAGTCTTTTAGTCTGACACCGAACATGCGCAGAGCTAACAACAAAATAGTCTGGGCAAGGACGAGACACCAAGCCCGCCAGGCTCAAACGCGAAGCTGACAGGATGGAAGTGGACGACTGGGCCCCGGGCCCCGCATTCGAGACTCGCTACAAGACTCGGAGATTGTCCCATGGTCAGATGGAGATTGACCTCACCGATGACTGATACCTTCAGCGACAATAGCGTCAACTGCCGATGATTTGTGTGTGTGGTTTCAAGTGTTTTGGGAATGCTATTTTGCGGACGGGTATACCTACCAAAGGCGTTAGTGGCTCCGGAAGGATCATGTCTTTGTACTTGGAATGGGATATGGATGAGTATCTTCGGTCAGAACTCGCACGCCAAACTGCAGATGGGCTTATGTAGAATATTCTTAATGTAATAGAACGCAGTTCGATTTTGGGGGCCTATCTAGCTTGGTATGGCTGACGGTGCCCTTGAGGTTGTGTTGTGCTGGCTAAAATAGCTCAGGAGGATGGAGGATAGCAAAGAGATGGCACACCCCAACCATTCCCAGATTGTTACGCATACCGTGCCGAAATTTGGCACCTGGATATCATTCTCTCTGGTCCCAATCAGTCCGAGTTACCAGTCAGATCAATCATCGTGGCTTCATCCTCGCCGGGACCTCCTGCGCTAGGCTCCCCCTTGATTCTCTTATTTTGAGTAGTCGTAGCCCTCGTGCCAGCCTTCTCATCGTCGTCACTATCGCAGTCCTCGCATTTGAACTTATTGGGTGCGTTGAGAAATTGGTTTCGGAGAGTGGCTACCTCTTCTTTGTGACACTGAGGTTTAAAAAGGGGGTTCGCTACCATTGACTGACAAGCACAGGTTTCAACCTAGTAGAAGAGTTCGCGGTTGTGGTTGTTAATGATATTGAAAGAGTGATGCTTACCTGTTCACACTCGAAAGCCTTGAGTACCTCTGCTATTTTTTGCTCATTCGTCATCTGCCTAACCTGGTCTTCCAGTGAGGGCTGGGGAATGATGCCCTCTTTGATGAGGCCGTCTGTTCACTTGGTTCAGCACAATGCTTCGCTCCATTGTGGATCTACTTTGAATTTAGCATCAGTCGGAAAACCTACCCTTCAGACAGACGGTAGCAAAACTCATATCTTGCAAAAGGGCGGCTTCATGTTCGTCGGGAGTTGGTTATCGATGGAGAAGGTTCGAAGGTGGCCTAGCAGTCCAAGGCTTTGCCACCAAGCGCTTTGGTACAAATCTGTTGCGGAATGGTCTGTGATTCCACGGAGGGACTACCAATTGGTTCCGCAACCTGATCCCTTTCTCAAGACTCTATTGTTCCTTTGAAGGTGTAAAGCTTCAGAACCAAAATCCCATATTGTTTTGTATCTTGCTTTTGTGCGTTCATTTCTTGTGCCATAAGTCCGTGATTTTCCACTGCGATTGACATTCTGTTGGTGTTCATGCAGCACTCCTCCATTCAATACTACTTACCCACATCAAAACATCTAAACTTGAAGGTTAGAAAACAGTCAAATCCTCGGTCCCAGCACCGATTGGCCAAATGTTCAGGTGGTGTACCTGTTGGCTTAGATGTAGGAGGTACACCTTGATAATAATTGTCATACCACGCACGGTTGTGCATCAATTTCGTTCCGTCGACAAAAGACTGAAACCGACATGGCTTATAAGCGACTCGTGATTCTTGTCCGCTGTTATGCAATGTCCAGAACTCTTGAGTCGAAAAGCGAAGCTGACGCCAGCTTTTGCTTCTATGTACTTGACGGGATGGGCGCCATGGTGCTCATGACCGCCACCAGATTCCGCAGAAAGGTTGTGGCCATACTTTGTTGCTATCTCGCCGTCAATCTCAACCAGGACTAAAATACCGTGGCTATTGATTGCCACCAGGATGACTTGGCTGCAGCGGTTCTGCTTGTGGCCGGAAAAGAGAAGTGAGAGTTGTTGAAGGCTGTGCCAAAGTGGCAGTTCCACGGGGAATAGAGGAGTTGCAAGTTTGAAGCTCTAAATGGAAAATTTCCCAGATCAGGGCATTTATCCATTTCTTCTAGCTCCACTCTGCGCAGGCCAGACGAGCCCGTAGAGCACTTGCAAGGGAAGGAGCGACCTGGTATGAGTCAAGTTTTTTGACAGCGAAGCCACTGCGGGCTTGACCTCATAATTTTTTCAACTACCAAGTGAAGGAGACTCGTGGACGCAGACCTAGGTAGATTGAGCGAGGGAAACAAGAACGATGGGAATGGGGTCATCCTTGGTGAGGGAATATGGGCGCATTGAAGCAAGATTGTATTGTACGGACTCATCCTCCTTGTGTCACAAGAGCTGGAGTTCAAGGCTTGTAACAACATAGGTTCAGTTCATTTTAATAATCTTCAGTGGCCTCAAGATTCTTTGTAGGGAATCTTTTTGTCCCACTGCTCTGCTCTTCTGCTCGTGTATTTATCTCTCTCAAACTGGTCGGTGCTGCCTGTGGCTTGTTTGCTCGCCTCACTTTCCAACAACTGGCTCAGAACGTGCAGGATCGCGACAAACCCACAATAACATGCATCAAACCATAGGTTTGTAGCATGGGCATGTGAGGAGCAGGTAACTAGATACTCAGTCTCTGATAAACCTGCCTCATCAAAGAGAGATAGCTGATAATAAGAGACGAAGCATGCGTGGTTGTCTTGCATTAGATGTTCACCGAGCCGTATAACAAACCACCTAGCTGTCCAGCTGTTCCTGTGATCTCTTCTTCTTCATCTTCTCCAACAACTTTACCCCAACCAGAAGAAGCCAGCAGCCCAAACACATTATAGTGGCGATCGACAAAGTTCCCAGCATCGCCATGACAGCGGAAATCAACGGAAACCCACAGAAGAATTCCTCAATGCAGACACCTTCCTGCTGAGAACTGTCGACGAATATGAACTGAGCAAATGAAACGAGCAAAATGCCCAGAATCTTGCCAAAAACAAGTACATCTTCGACGGTCAAACTTTCGAGATACAGACAAGCCAAGACTGGCTTGACATTTGCCTTCAAACCTACAGGCCGTGGAAGACCCGTGGAAGAAACTTCCGGAGTGGATCGTGAGGCTTCAACCCCTCACGTCGCTTACACTATCACTCTGGATGGGCTTCACGAGTTTGGACCACTGCCTTGGCACCACTCTGAGGATTACGACCAGTATGATTGGGTTGCCGATGATGATGATCCACAGGGGGAGGATGAGGATATCATTTGAACAAACGACTCTTTGCACGGCGGTGAACGGCACCAGCTCGTTTCTGACGATGGATCAAGCAACTTTGAGTTTAGCGGGCCTGGTCTGGAAGAAACTGTCCAGTTGGATGAATGTAGGTACTCTCCTATGATCCCTGAGTTTCATCGGTGTCGATCAGATGATAGACCCTGGCCTCCCATTGTCTCTTGACTGGCTAACACCAAAACACCTTGTGTAGTCCTAGATCGCAATTCTTTTTTCCCCTATGAGCCATCAGCGGCTATTGTAGACCGGATCCGGGTATGCAAGGGGCTAGAATCTCGAACCCACCGCGAGGTATCGTTCCTCGAGAACTTTGGGGCCCTGGTAGTTGAACTGCACAAAATGAAAGGGAGTGCCAAAGCGTCCTTTTTTGGAGCAGCCGGTCCCAGTGCTTCAGCAAAAGACGAGCCCAGAAGTGATTGGGCCGGAAGAGATTCTCTGGAATTCCAAGGAAGTAGCGGAGCTCCTTTGGCCCAAAGGTATGAAAGAAACACCATGGTCTGTTGTGTCCAGTTAGTTCCAGTTCCTGAGGCTGCCCTGCCACCTAATTGAAGAAGGTCAAAGAGGAGGGGCGGCGGTAATGTGCTTCTGAATTCTCAGCCTGCCTACATCAACCCCGGAAAGTTTCCTTTTGCAAGATTTGAATTCCGGTACAGATCAGCTGTCAAGTATTGTTGGGTTATATCTTTCTTTCCGCTGCGCTATTGAGGACTGAGTTTCATAGATGATCTTGCCAGAGAAGTTGTCAATTACGCAGAGCTTGACTTCTTGTTCACGAACCCAGTCGATGCCCTCTGCACACAGGCCGAGAAAGCTATAATGACCATTATACTGTGAGAATTCAGAAATGAACGCCTACTTGACAGTCTATCAGGACATGAAGAGATTGCTGGATTAGAAAGGGCGTAGCACATAGAGTAGGGGCATCGGTATCTAGAGGAGATAAAGACTCAAACAGCACATCGGCGTTTGAAAGCAATATCAATAGCACTCTCGTGATTTACTTCATATGTATCCCCTGCTAGCCTGATATAATCTTACAAAATGAACAAGAGGCGAGCAAATTTCCTCAAACTGTACTTTCATGCAGCTGGCCCTCTCTGCCACTGGCAAGTAGATAACATAAAGACCCTCTTTCATCCCCACAAATTCCAGATCCACGTATTAGCAACTAGACGGCGTGACCCAACAACCGGATTACCCCACACCTGGACATGATCCATACAGGTACCCCCTTTCGTATTACATGGCCAAAACATTCATTTCTCTACGAATTCCTATATAACAAAATGCTCACTGCATTTCTTCAATCTGACG
>MU866352.1:0-41883 GCA_033296915.1 Triangularia setosa | reverse complement strand
AGGATTCCTCATCAAGGATCTTGAGGCCACTGAAGATTATTAAAATGAATTGAACCTATGCTGTTCCAAGCCCTGAACACCAGCCCTTGTCACAACGACGGCCAACCCGTTTGGTGGGATGGTGAGAGACGGCGGTCATGCTCGACAGACTTCACTACGTCGTCTTGAAATCTTTAATGATGATCCAGCTGCAGCACCGTTTTGAGGCGAAGTATAAATATGGTGCAGAAGACGCCAATGCTTGGAAAAGATGTCGATAACGTTACCCCGATCAGAGAGTTTTGGTTGAGCTTTGCTGATATGCGTCCCTGGTGACTATGCCAGCGCCACATTTGGTCAGAAGCCAGGATATTTGCCCCTCTTGGTGGGCAGCCAGTCAAAACTCGTCATCTCACACAACCTCATGGGTCAAACGTTTCCAATTTCCATTTCAAGAAAGGCAGTCTATGTCCTGATGACGCCTAGTGTAACGGACAGTACGGCGGTCAGCAAGTGTGGTTTCAATTTAGATGTGTATTGTTACCGATCATGTAGCACTATAAATTTGTCTAAAAATCATGCAGTCTCAGCAGATATGACGAAAGATCAAAGGAAAACGATAAAATAAGCGAGGACAGAGAGATCTTACTAGCATACCTTACCAAAAGTCATTCATCATTGTATCATATACCACCACACTTCACCTCTCAACACCCCTTACACCAAAACATAATCATCCCAATCCTCTTCCCCACGCCCCACAGCATTAGTCCAAATCTCCTTCCCAAACGCCGTCCCCTCCGCCCTCTCATCCGCTGCCCAAACCTCCATCACCGAGTTCTTCAAGCTAGCATACACCCCATTCAAATGATGCAACCTCTCCACCCTCTCCTGAAGACTCCCACTGCTTGTATCCGCCACGCAATTCCAAATCTTATCCTTATCATCATACCACCCCTCCGCCCTGTGAATCCGATCAAACGCCTGCTTCTTGAAGTCGAGGACATCAAGTTGTAGCTCCGGCCCTAGTACAATCTCGAAGGGCGCGTGGGGTTTCCATCGAAAGACTGGGCCGAGGTCGATCTCAATAGAGCCGTTAACTTCGGTAACTTTATATCCTGACGCAAGTTTTTCGAGGTGGGCCTTGGTGGTGGTGTGCCCGATGAGTTTTACCTTCCAGTGGCGAAGAGGGCTGGAGTGGTAACGGGAGTAGGGGGTTTTCTCAGGACCGATGGTTAATTGACCGGACTTTTGGTGCCAGCAAATAGGCGTCGAGGTGAAATTCTTGCGGGGATCGTCGCGGGGGTTTTCGTAGCGATGGGAGGAGGTAGGCGGCTCTTCGAAAAGGTTGAAGTGGGCATCTTTGCCTACGACGAGGAGAATGGTGATTTCTTCCGGGGGGGGGGTGCCGTTCGACAGTGTTCGGGTGCTGTCCAAAGGGACGATTGTGCCTTCTTTGGCGAGGACGGGAATTTGATCAAGGGGACGGTGGAGCTGGATGTGTCTGTTGCCGGTGTAGACTATGTGCGGAGAAAACAGAGACACGTAGCGGCCTTCCGGGAGCCAGGCTCGGGAAGATGAGGCCAGGGTTATACCGTCATCGGGGGACGTGATGGGTGCTACAATAAGATTGGAGCCGAAGTAGTACTGGTTGGGTACGTGGTAAGCTTCTTCGGTATGAGGGTGGTTCCAGTACATCGGCTGCACAAGGGGTTCGGAATCGTATGCGGCTCGGATGTTCATGCTGTAGAGGTATGGAACAAGCCGGTGACGTAGAACCAGGAAGTCCTTGATGATTTGAGCTGGGTAGGACTCGAAATTCCAAGGCTCCTTGCTGTTCCAGAGCGATTTCGTCGAATGTAGCCGCAGGATGGGCGAGAAAACACCAAGCTGGACCCAACGGACAGTAAGCTGGTTCGATCTCCAACCGCCCCAATGTCCACCAATATCGTGGGACCACCAGCCATAGCCAATGTTGCTGGCAGTGGCCGTAAACTCGGGTTGGAATTCGAGCCCCGCCCAGCTGATCTGGGTATCACCGGAGAAGCCAATCGGGTAGCGGTGGGAGCCAGCGCCAGCGTAACGGGAGAAAGTGATGGGCCTCTCGATTGTCTTGACATTTCGTCGGCTTGTCAGGTAGTGGTAATGGTTGAGTACCCAAAGGGGGTCGACACCAGGGATTCGAGAACGAGTTCCCTGCTGCCAGTCAATCCACCAGAAATCAATACCTTGTTTTTCCAGGCCGACTTTGAGCACGTCAAAGTATGCATCCATGAACTTGCGACTACAGCAATCGAACCGGATAGGCTCCTCGTGAGATGTGTCGTGGTTCAAAGCCCTCGCCACCTCCTTGTACTGGTCCTCGAATGCTCGGATTCCGTCAGCTGGGTGGTCATTGACTGTAACTTTGAGCTTTCGATCATGAAGCTGCTTGAGGAACTTCTCTGGCTGTGGGAAGAGGTCCTTATTCCAGCTGTATCCTGTCCAACCAGACCCGTACTTGCCAGGGATGTGAACCTTGTGCCAGTCCATATCAATAACGGCAGCACTAAACGGCACTCCCTCTTTCCGGAAGTCATCCATCAACTCGATGTACTCCTCTGCGGAATATTCGTGGTATCTTGACCACCAGTTTCCAAGAGTCCATCGCGGCAGAACAGGCTGGTTGCCGGAGAGGCGGTAGAAGTCCTTGATAGCGGCCTTGTGATCTCCGTTGTATGCAAAGATGTAGCCATCAATCCGTTCAGGCTTCCTTGTTGCAATCCATCCATCAGCGTCGAACAACATAGACTTGCTGTCATCAAGAACAGCGTAGGCCCTGCGTGATAGGACACCAGGTTCTAAGTCCACCCTTCCCCAAGCACCGTCTAGCGTCCTCGCCGTCCCACCTAGATCGCCATAGCTGCGGCCGTCGTATCTCCATACATCGCTCCCAACTTTGACCGAGAAACCGGATGATGAGAATTTTTTCTTGTCGTATTCCAGGTAAAAGTGATCGGTGATGATCTCCAGTTTGTCGTCTTTGTCAACGGTCCGAAAGGCGGGTGCGTCAAAGTTTCTGAACAAGGCAGAGGTAGACACGCGGTCCTCGAACCCGCTATCTGGGGACCACTCATAGCGGATGAGTCTGTCAGTCAAAATTGTGAAGCGGTAGTGATTGCCTTTGTTCCCGCCGGTGATGATAGCCTTGGGATTGGCGGAGGGGTCGGATGGGAATGAGTAGCGGTCTGCCATTGCGTCTGTGTCCACTGGAGACCTGGACGAGGACGACGGCGTCCCCGCTGCAGTGGAACGGGAGAGCATGGGTGCTGCGGGGGAGCTTGGCTTTGAGCGACCGACACCCGTGATGAAGCTCAGGGCCGACATGATGATGGACTGTATCTCCGTGCAAGGCAAATGAGGGCAATGACAAGCTGGGAAGCACAGTTTCGGAGGTTCGAGCGACAGATGTTCACCCCCTCTTCTCTAGTTTGTTGTTTCAGACGACACGCCGCTGTTTGCTGGCAATCCCCGGTTGGCCGGCAATGCCAAGAGCCCCGGGTCAGGTGCCGCACCCCTGGAACGTGGCACGGAGATTCATCAGCGGGCCCGCCAAGACGTGATTTGCGGGAAAGTTCCACAGCTGCATCACTGATTCAAGTCCACTCAGTACTGGCAATTAATTTCGAGAATCCCATTACAATATTCATCGCTACATAAATTACCTATAGACAACATTATTATTAAACAGACAGTCCGTGTTTATACATTGGCCGAGGCGTAGATGCACCAAAAGGGCCACCAGGATCGCTGATACAGGAGTCTTGCAATAGGATATACAAACGGTTTCAGAGACGCAGGCCGGAAACCTCTACACCTACAAGAACCTACTGCTATCGAAAGAGCTGCTGTAACTATTGGCCAGTGGGTCAGCCAAAACCAAACCCAAGAAGGGGAGCCGGACAGGCCGGTGTCTTTGAGGAAGCCCTTGGCAAGGAGAACAAAGAGAGCAAGGGGAGCAAGGGAAGCAAAAGAAATAGAGGAAGTGAGGGAAACAATATATCGAGCGTGGGAAAACTGATGGAAAAAGCAAACCGAGGGCCGGACATCAAGGATGGCACGACATATCATCACACTGCCCGGCACACTCTAAAGTGGGTATAAAGGCGCTTACTGCGCCTACTACAATTGAATAAAGCCTTATGTATACACTCTTCTAGCAGGCTGCCTGATAATGGGGTAGACTTTTGTGAGATAAGATGTACATGTCACGATGGGGCATGGCTTCCTCATTTCTGCACCTGCTCCAAGTGGAATTGGGACGGCCGACAAGACTCTCCAACATGTTCATTACCCATTGCAATACGCCCTAGGATTTCTTTCACAGGCTCTGATTTGAGTTTAGTACGCAACACCAAACATCACCAAGGCATGCAACAATGGACACAATGCCCCCCAGTTGCGATCCTATGGCCTCAAACAGCATCATGCAAGCACCTAAAACTCCTTACGCCTCATTATCTTTTTTTTAAAAAAAAATTGACTATCAAGATACTTTTGAGGCCTTCAAAACTCCTACCGATGCCTCCCTCGACCAAGATCTCCTCAAGAAGATCGACGAGCTGTATTGCAACAACCACAAGATCGTTTTCCAGTGGAAAAATGCCGACCCGCCTGTTTTCCCGTCTACGACCGCTTTTGCTTCCGAAAGCCCAACGTTGGCATGCAGCACGCCCAACTCACCAAGGAGCTCCTTGTGTGAGAATACACCGGCAAACCCTTCCCGTTGATCGAGCAGCATAGCTCCGATACCACTAGAGAGAAGTTTGAGAAGGGATGTGTGCAATATTCATGACCTGATGCACGAGAGCTGGGAGGAGAAGCACCCGCCAACCTACTTTGACGGCGTGCTTGATTAGTTGAGCCCAGAGGGTCCACCCCCGACAGAAATGGGTGAGACTTTTATTAGAATGATGAAGGAGGAGGCATAGTTTGTGGGAAAGAGGTTGTATAAGCAGCTTTGATTTGAGAATGGGTGTGTCGTGCTGGTTTTGGTGGGAATGAAGCACATTTTGACACGGTGCCTGGGCGTCTGGCTGGTCCAGGTTGAAAACGAATTTTAGGGCTTGGGAATATCCCAGCGAGTGGAGGGTCTCGTAATGAAGGGCCCTGAACAGACCTAGGTCTCATACATATACTTATTCTGAACTGCTCAAAATCAACGTATTTCATCAGTAAACAACAACTTTTCAAACCTGCTATTCTATGGTCATGCTGTGTCTGTGCCACGCGATAGTCCAGACCATGGCAATACACCTAACCCACTAACACCATCTCGCTTCCCCCTGTCCGTCCCCGCTGAACCCCGGACTGGCGTGCCATGGCATTCACTTTGACATCTTGGCAACTCCAATCGCGCCCAGCCCAAACAACGTCACTCCTCGATCCCATCTCCCATCACAGCCATCTCCATCCCCGCGTTTCATTGACCCCTCCCCACCGCGCGATGCCGTTAAACAAATCCCGACAACGGAAAATACGGAATAAATTACACAAATCTCTTCCCATTCAGGGGAGCCGCGAGTCAGAAATGTCTGTCCCTCTCCCGTCCTTGTCTTCCCCGCCGCTTGTCCTATGTTCCCGACTAACAACCTAACTGTTCGTAAAGATGGACCCAAAACACCCAATCCCCTCTCCTTCGCCTCCCACCTGAACTGCGAAACCGCATCTACGAACTCGTGCTATCCGTCGGACAGATTCAAGTCATATTCAAAAAATATCAATTTCGAGCTATCAACAATGGTATGAATACCAACACCCATCGTCCACTATACGAGACACTCCCCGGTGGTTTCGGGTGTCTGATCCTCGATCGGGAAGAGCACCCATGGCCCACTGGTGCCCATCTGCATAAAGGCCTATCACCAACCGAACGGGAGAAGACATGGTGTAACAGTTGGAGCAGAGGGATGACGTTGCTATCACCGGTTTGTAGGCAGCTATACCATGAGACGGTGCTGCTGCCGTACAGGCTGAATGCCTGGTCGTTTAGGAGCATGGCGGTGATGGATAGGTACTTAGTCAAGGAAAGGAGGCTACCTAAGAGCCATAGGGAGGCGATAAGGGTGTTGTACAGTCAGTGTGTGTTGACTGATGCGATGGAGAAGCTGTTGGGGGGGTTGGAGGTGGTGCGGTTGGTTGGTGGGGTGAGGATGACCAAGCGAGTCGTGGAGGTGGATGGGGACCACGGGGGGAAAAAGGTTGTTTATTGGGACATTAATAGGGACTCCTTGAATTCTAGGAAGTGGTGGGAGTAATGGTACGAGGCGGTTGTGCATTGTTCGCGGGGAGTTTTGAAGTCGGGAGTGTCTGCTTCTTGTAATTAGATACCTCGAAGCAAGCCTGTTTTAGAGGCTTGCAACCTGTATTTTTCATTTTACATGTCCTTTTAACAATTCACAGATGCCCATCATAACAACATAACAGAATGGCTAGCTGGTGCAACTTTGGCAGTACCTTGATGCTATCGCATGGTGCCTGCTTGACAGATGCGAAGGATCACCAAAGCTCCAGGCCTAAAGAGCTGAAGTGCCCAACAAAAGCAAATCAAGGTCCATGTATTCCTCATGATTCTTTCCCTTCATGAGATTCCTTCACATACTCGCTCAATGTGATCAGAGTTCTCGAAGGCACACATCCGAATAGTTGCTGGAAACTCTTGGCACAAGAGTTCTCGAATATGCTTCGCTGTGAGCTCTTGGGAGCAAACAGCATGCCCGCTTTCTTCTGCCATGACGAAGCACAGGCATAAAGATTTAATCTTTTCGCCCCATTGCTCTGCTCTTCTGCTCATGTATGTATCTCTCTCAAACTGGTCCGTGCTGCCCGTGGCTTGTTTGCTCGCCTCACTTTCCAATAACTGGCTCAGAACGTACAGTTAACTGGGTTGTTGGTTGTGGTCCGGGCCTATTGGTGGTTGACGTGTGACACTGGTGCCCATGTTCATGGAACACCAGTTTGCTGCCACTCTTTTCCTCCTTGCGAGAGGTGGCAGGATCAGACCTATCGACTATCTTTCTATCTTGTGGAAGGAGCCCTTCGCCAAGAAGGAGAAATCCTAGACGACCGCGAGCTGATGCCTTGTACATCTATGCTCATGATTAACTGAATTGCACATCTCAAAGTTTATCCACACAGTCTTCTTATCTCAGAGGTTCTGTTGCAGATGTTCGGTCAAGAGCCTGGCGTGGCCTCCGAGGCTCATTTTGTTAAACCTTCTCTTTCTCTTTTCCTTTCTTCTTCAAGTTCGATGTCCTCGTAGAGTAGCCTAGCTAGTTGCAATATACTACCTTGAGACCGTTATACGAACAACCAGCTCCATCACAGGTCTCATTCAAAGCGGGACATAGAAAGAAAGCGCAACAAGAAGAGAAAATAAAATAAAAGGAACGAGATGCTCTTGATGATATATAATGCTTAAAGCTGAAGAGATTGTTTGATATCTACTAACTTGTCATCCATGTGATTTATTAATTTACCATCGATCCATCACCTTGGGACCTGATACAAGACTGAAAAGTGCCGCGGAACTAGCTACACTCCAAATCCTTAGATATAGCGACGTAAAACGACCCAATACTTCAAAATTTTGCCAACGAGTCATAGCACATGTAGTGAATACCTCCTCCGAACAAGAACATCTCAGTGAGTCTCGTGGTTCTTTTGGCTCTCCTGGTTCTTCGCTAAATTTTTCTTTTCCTTTTCCGCGTCTGTCCTCTACCAATCTTTGTGTCACGCATAGACCACAAACAGAACCTAGCCAACAGCAAGTAAGCCACGCAAAAATAAATCCCTTCTAACAAATACTATAAACATCCTTTGAACAGGATATTCTCGGCTAAGGAATATCTGGCCCGGCCCACCCCACCAAATAGCTCTCGCCCCCTGAAGCGGTAAATAATCAATAGTACCTCACCCATTCAGACCCGCCGATACCTCAGTCTACAGCTGACCTTCAAACCTGGAGGTATAAATCCCTTCCCATTTTTTCCCCAAGCCGCACCAAAAAGAAAAGCCTCGCCCTCAAGCAACTACCAACCGCCTTGGCACGCCTTTTTTCTTTTTTGAAATACCGTACGCAAACCCCCTTCATTTCGTGCCGGCTTTTTGGTTTTTCCTTTTTCTTTTTTTAAACTTTTTTCCCAATGGACAATCGCTCCCTCACAGAGATCCTCCTCGTCTTTTGGCGCGCCCTTGTGGTGATCAACTTCGGCGGCTGCGGCGGCCAGCTGAGGAACTTGGGAGTGGTGGGGTCGTATGAGTACGACTTCACAACGGGTGTTTTGGGGGTGTTTACATCCTAGTAAGTCCTTTTTTTTTTGTAATATCTCTGAAATCCCTCATGTCTCGGCTTCTCTGGTGGTCATGGATGGATGATCTTTCAAAGGGCCTATTTTCTTTGGTCTAAGCCTTGTTCTTAATCAAGAGTTTTTAACTTTTTCGTCTAAACTTACCCCATAAAGTCCCCTGGTTTGAATGTTCTTTGCTAATTCTTTCTTTTTTGGCGATTTGTAAACAGTGCTCTTTCTGGCGCCTTCCTACTCGCCACGCGCAAGATCAACGGGGGTTTCCTTTAGCCTCGCCGCACTGGTCCGGTACCGCCGACGCGGCTGCTCTCGCGAGAGTGGTTAGGGTTTTGGTTTGGGGGGGGGTGGAGATGAGCTCTGCGGAGGTAAGATGATTTCTCGTTTGTTTGTGTTTAAATACCAGGTATATGGAGGCCTTGATATTTACAAGAAGGTTGAAAGAGCTTGTGTCTTGGGTTGGAGCAGAAAGACGTACTAGATATTTCTTAGCTTATCAACCTCCCGCCATGCTGAGGGTCTCTCACCTGGACCTTTCTCTCTGTGACGATTTCATCGTTCACCGAAGAGTGAGGCAATGGAGGTGGCATGCTGTTTTGGACTTTCTTGGCCCCGTCAAGGAGTCCGCTCTCCTCGGACAACATGATTTTCCGAAAGACAATCTGCTAACGTGCGTGGTGGTCAATAGGTCATCAGCATTCTAATAGCCGCCGGGATCAAGGAGTTGGAGGGGAGAGTGGTGTCTGGCCGGATCTCTTTCGCCGGAAGCGACGGCGAAGGGGTCTGGCATGATTTTGACAACGTCGGGGGGATCTTGACCGGTAGTTTGGAGGAGACGAGTCAGGGGTCAGAGCGGGCTTGGGAGGGGGACAAGTAAAACGACCCGGGTCTCGCGGTGAGGGAGGTTTTGGTGTTGGAGGCGCGGGGGGCCGAAGATGTGGAGATGGGGGGTGTGGTGCCGGCAGGCAGAGGGGTGTTGCAGCCGTGCGAGGAGGCGGTGGTTGAGTCGGCGTATGTCGACCTCGCGAGTGCACGGGTCTGGGGGCAGGATGAGCTGTACGATTAAAAGCTGGGACGATTTTGTTTGTGGATATTGAAGGGGGGTATTGCGTCCTGAAACAAAGGTTCGGATTTTGAATGCAAGACATTGACTCCATTTTTTTTCTGCGTTTATTGATCGATACATACATTCCGTGTTGAAATACAGCACTCATTTGTGGATTTTACAGTATATTCTCGTTTGTGGTCCCGAGCCCCCACAACGGTTGCACTGACCTATGACCCGGAACCACGGAAACCACGGACATCACCAATGACCCGGAGCCCTGGGAATCACGGGCATCGTCGATGGCCCGGAATCTGGCAGTGAGGGAATTGGAGGAAGCAAGTACGAGGTCAGGATGCCCATAAAAGGCTCCCCTCGCAGTGTGTTTGAAGTGTTCTTTTTTTCTCCTTTAAGATAAGTCAAGTAAACAGTCAAAGTCAATATACTGGTTTTCCACACTCTCTTCCAGAGCATAGTCTGCTGTGGTTCAGTGCCCACCATTCTTTGACAGGGCATAGTTCCCTGCACCTATCTTCCATCGGTGTCACCACACTATCGCACCTCGTAGTTCAGGTAACTCCAGAGTTCCTAGGTTATTGCTCCTACCTACTCTTCAAGCCTATCAAAATGGCCTGTCAGAGTATTATTCTTAACATTCCGTAATGTGATGCGATATGGCTACCTGGTAGGTTCTTAACCTCCGATTTGAGATGCCGTTTTTGTTCTCGAACTGTTACACGTTAACCACTAGCAGCCTCGACCACAACCAACAACACAGTGAACTGAAAGTTCTGAGCCAGTTGCTGAAAAGTGAAACAAGCGGCGGGTTACCGGCGGCAGCAGCAAAGGCATTATTGACTTGTGTATAATCAGAGGGAAGCGCTGGACTTGGCAGATGCCGAAGGTCGTCACAAGCACGGGCCACTTTGAGAAAGATAAATACACGAGCAGAGCAGTGGGACGAAAGGATTCCTCATCAAGGATCTTGAGGCCACTGAAGATTATTAAAATGAATGGAACCTATATTGTTCCAAGCCCTGAACTCCAGCCTTTGTCACACAAACTCCTGAAACAAATCCAGCTCCATTCAGTCACCCTTGCTCCCGTCCCCTACTTCCTATCCGGCCAGTCAATTTCCCCAATCCCACACCCAGGCGTGACACAAGCACTGACAGTATGACAATACCTCACCTTCCCCCCCTCCACTCTAAACAAATGACTATCCGGCATAGGCGCCTGCCCCTGCGTCCGATCCAGCCCTGGGAATCCCATGAAGATATCCACCGCACCCATCTCCTCGTCAACTACATACCGTCGATATGGCACCTTGATACTCGCCGGCATAACATGAATACAATCCTCCCCTTGCTTTGTTCCTCGTGCAGGCAGCCCACCCTCCAATCGATAGCAAGGGTCGGCATGCCACGGAACATCGCCCCTTGTAACATCCCCAAAACGATCAAAATACCAGTCTCCCAGGGATTGGATCGTGGCCCGGGACTCTTGCGCAGCAACGGGGATGGGGTCCCATTTCTCCGGTGCGTTAAGATTCAACGTCCCAGTGGCATTGAACAGCCAGTCACCCTCGTCGGTTACCACAGACTCGATTAAGTTGATGCCCGTAACAGACAGGTTATCAGGCGTGGCTTGCCAGAGGATTCTCGCGTGGAGGACGTAGGGGTGTGCTTGGGTAGCGGCAATGATCTCAGTGACAGAAGCGCACTGCTCCACGTCGTGAATAGACCGGTGGTAATCGGGCTTGATGGGCACAGCGAGCGACGAAAGCGACAGGTCGCCGAGAACGGCATTATTTTCGATGTAGAGGAAGTTGGGGGAGGATCTGCCGAGGGTGGAGATGAACGAGTGGTTTCCGATTGTTTGGGCTTCGATGTAGGCGGCAGAGAGGGCTTTGAGGACAGAGCGCGGGCAGGATGCGTGGGCTCCTAGAGTGAAGAGGGTTAGCGGGAGGATTGACTTCATTGTTGCTATGGAGTGCATCGGATGGTGTTCCAGGTGAAGGAGAGAAGGGACTCAGAGCTGAGGGACAAAAGGGTGAATATATCTTTCTATCCCAGATCTGAAAAGCCTGCGTTCATGACCAGCTAAGTGCGGTCCCACATCTGTTACCGAGTTCAACTCATTTGACACTCTGTGCTTTTGATGGCCATGGGTCAACACACCTCCGCATGTCTAGTTCGGCATTGAGTGTTGGACGTCATCCTTCAACGGCTAAACAAGATCAGAAAACATGTGATTGGGCAGTTCCCCTCAGCAATTACGGACGGGAAGGATCGAATGTGTACCTGCATTTGACGGCGCCACTTTTATTTCCAGTACTCATTTAGCTACTTGTGACTTTCATCAACGTAATGTATTCATCTTGTCGTATTTCATTGCCCAGCAGATTGGATTTGAACGAGCCAATCAGCCATCCCGACAAGGCTGTAATACAGAGGAGGCAACAGAAGTCCTCCAGCTCTTATCCAAATCCACATAGCTGTTCATGCGGCAGCCACGGGAGGTACACGATTGCCTCACTTTGAACTTATGAGTGGTGAATCCTTCAAGATATTCTTATAGACCAATTCAACTAGCTAGCAGTACTTCATATAAGTATTACAATAGCTAAATGCATTCTCCGCAACCTCGTCATCTGGGAAGAACACTAGGATGACGATAGCACTGAGAGTATGTCACTATTACAGGCACATTGCCTCTCATGAACTTCCCTAACAAAATAACAACTCTAATGAACCTGAAGTTTCTAACAGGTTTTCTGGCGCCTTAGGCCATCTCGTCGTCGTCGTGGTTTTGGTTCACCCCTGAAGAGCGCACCTCTTTGCCTTTCTTGCTGGGTTGAGCCATTTCGACAATGACGTGAGGATATGGCCTTGTGTGTGTCTGTATGTGTCCATGAAGTTGTCTTTTAGGGCACTGGCCCGGTACCTGTATCCAGAGACTGGGCTTCCCTTCAATCTAGTCACGCAGATAACCGTTCTACATCTCGAGCTGACTCTCTGCTTGGCCATCTGGGCTTCCAGCTTGTTGTCTGCCAGGACTTGCTTAAGCTCTGCCGCGGTAGACGTGTACTCCTCTACAATGCTCTATTGCTCCTTCTCAAAATGCTGGAGGTCCTCTGAGTCCTGCGACTCTCCTTTGATAAGCGAGAACGAGAATTCCCAGGCAGTCAAAAAAGTTGCCTCTTAAGATGCTGCTTTGTCACTCTCGTCCATCATCTGCGAAATCGAGCTGATGAGCCCATGAATATCGTAATCTAGCCGCTTCAGGAGCCAGATTGCCTTGATATGTCAATGAAGTTGCCTCTTAAGGTACTAGTTTGTTACCCTCGTGCATCATTTGCGAAATCGAGTCGGCTAGCCCCAGAACACCTGATCAAAGTTCTTAAGTCGAACAATGTCGAGGATGGTCTTCTCACAAAACACTGGCTGGGGCTTATGCGTCTCCCTGGAGACTGATGGTGATCAAGGGTTTCATCGGGAAGTTGTACATCTTAACAGGAGCTTCGGTTGTTTCAATTACGACAATCTCGTCAAAGTCCAGTTGGGCGTCACAGCGGTAGAGGCGAGTAGGAGTGTGCTTAGCCGACTCTGACTTGCCGATGTATTTGCTGGCAAGAGGAGTTTTGACAACTTTCGACTGCTCTTGCCAACGATCTCGGTTGCTGACGTCGCAGATCATGTCTTGTGGCAGCGTGAAGTGGCGCTGAAACTTCAACCTTGTCAAGCTGAAGCTTCTTGAGCTGTTTGATGGCTGTTGCCGCTCCCCTTCCTGAAGCGACATGTGATAGCCTCCCTAATCTCGATTGAAGCATGGGAAGTTACACTGGCGGGGTGTGTGAGATGTAACAAGCCCCTGCGAACAGTAGTCGAAGCGGAAGGTTCGTCGCAGGAGTTGTGATCCAACCTCTCAGTTGAAACAACCTCAAACGTTTCCTTTTCAGTTGCAGCTAGTGGAGTGGTCAGCTTGTATTCATCTCGCCTTTGTGGTCCTTTTAATACGAGAGATCTCAACAATAATTCGAGGCGAAAGCCGAATGGAACAGCTCGAGCACCGGGGTTCTGGCCGAATATGGGAAGGCCAGTTCTGAGCCTTAATGCTATTCCAAGTACCACTAGGCCTCTGTACGTCTTGAAGTCAAACAAAACGGCAAAACTTATGTTGTGACCGCTTGTGTATGCCTGTCACCAGAGTATTCCTCCCAAGGCACAGTTGCATCGAAGGGTCGGTATCATCAACAGATTTTCTGAACCTATTGAAGATTGCTTATCCTCAGGAGATACCTCCCACAGTGGCAAGGGAGGGTTTGGCCACATTGACTGCTGTCGCTGAACCGTAATATTTCAGCCGCTGATCAGATTTCCCACCAATCAAGATCTAACCCATCCTCTCCCGATCGGTCGAGTTGGTGTTCGTAGGATATGGGTTCTTGGTAGTCATCACATCGACTGGAAGCGATTCGGTTTTCGTGGGGAGGCGCTTTGACTGACCTTCACCCGGCAGCCTCGGCTGAGGTGTCGCTGAAGACATTTGTGATGAAGTTCCCATCTATTTTGTCGAACCAAGTTAGAGGGCAAGTACAGATGAGCAAAACTAATATTGCTTACCAGAGGAACAGAACCTGGAGTTTAAGTTGTGCGTGGCTAGCAGCTGAGAAGCCTTGGTAAATGGGTCACTGACGATGCGTTTGGCAAGTCTTGTAAACGCCTGCAGTCATCCTCCTCTCCCATAGGACTGCGGTCCTCGGCAGGAAGTCAACATAATAGCTGCAGAGGCATTATTGACTCGTGTATAATCAGAGGGAAGCGCCGGGCCTAGAAGATGGCTAAGGTTATCACAAGCACGGACCCCTTTGAGAGACATAAATACATGAGCAGAAGAGCAGAGCAGTGGGACGAAAGGATTCCTCATCAAGGATCTTGAGGCCATTGAAGATTATTAAAATGAATTGAACCTATGCTGTTCCAAGCCCTGAACACCAGCCCTTGTCACAGCAAGCGACCACAGGCACCAAGTTCACAGCACCAATAAAACTCACAAAAACTGCGACTGACAAGACACAAAATTCACCAAATCTTCATGGAATTGACTATACATAAAAAAATCATCTAGGTAATTCATCTATTATACAAGATTGTGTGAATAAAAAACCAAAAAAAACATGTCAGAAACTATGTGCCCTTTCTCGAGCTGGTATCTATCTAAGGTACTCTCCCCTTCAAATCATCATGTCCCGAAACCCAAAAAAATTCATATCAAACGCTCTCTAGTGAATAGCAGACTGATTCCCATGCAACACGGGGTTCACCCGATCATCCCACTGGAACTTGAAATCATCCCCTAACTGCTTCCTGCACGCAGCAGTGACCGCCTCCCATACATTGGTGAAAACACCAAAGTTGGCCGGGTTCTCCTCGTCATTCTCCCCGCCTTGGAACACACCCGTCCTGACCAGGCAGGTGTTCCACCCGTACATGTTGCCACCGACGATATCCGATGCCGGGTTGTCACCAATCATATAGATGTTCTCCGGGATCCTCTCCTCACCGTGGATGACATCCATCCACGAGGCAATGACCTCGTCGGCGTACTTGTAGGTAGCCAGCTCGGGCTTGCCGTAGACGACACGCTCGAGGTCGACGCCCGTGTGGGCTTTGTACATGGCCTCGAGACCGATGCGGAAGGCACCCTGGGACATGCGGGGATGAGGGTGCTCGGTGGGGCAGAGGAAGTCGCCCTGGGAGAAATAGATGGGGATCCGCTGCGAGATGGGATCCTTGGCGACGGTGCCTAGGCGGCCGTTCTCGGAGACAAGCAAATCCATGATGATTTGCATGTCGGTGGCATAGTCGCGAGAGTCAGAGAACACCATGATGGCGTCAATGTTGACCTTGGAGAAGTCTCTTGGCCGGGCAGAGGCGCGCTCCTCCTCGGTGAAGACACGATAGGGGGCGACGGTCTCATCCCAGGCAACGATGTCGTTGGGGACGACAATATCCTTGAAGCCGTACTGCTCGGCGACTTCGCGGCACTTGTAGCCCTCACCACCAACGACGAGAACAGTGTGGTAGTACTCAGCCAGAGCGCGCATTGGGGTGTGTGACTGGATGAACTGCTCCGTGTTGACAGGGTTCTGGAGAATCTTGGACAATTGCTCTGTCCGAGCCAGCTCAGGCTTGCCAGAACCGTTGGTGAGGAAGATGTGGGGAATCTTGATACCGAGCTGGTTGTTGCCGTTGAGCATGTCAAGAACCTTCTTGCCCTCGGGAATCAAGCGGTCACCGTGGACCAAGACACCGTCAATGTCAAAGACAAAAGCCATGTTCTTGGCCAGTTTGACCTTGTCAGCCTGAACATCTTGGATCTGAGAAACCAAGATCTCTCTTGTTGGCTGAATTGGGGGCATGCCAGGGCGTTGGTTCTCCTTGGACGCATTTCTCAGTGCCTCCTGGACATCAGGGAATGTGACGCTACTCAAGCGAGACTGGCGCTTGGAGCGAGGAATCGGAAGGGCAGCGCCGAAGGAGTTGCGGGATAACCTCCGCTCCTTCTGTGATGGGGATACAGAGAGATTGTGCATATACTGGGAAGCATCGGCATCTGGGGACCTCAATGCAGGCACCTCGATGGTGTTGTGTGAGCCTGGAGAGGTAGGGATGGCCATCTTGCCATCGACACTGCCCCAGCTGCAATCTCCCCTATGGCCATTCTGGAAGTGCTTGCTCCAGCTCTCAGTTTTCTTGTGTTGAAACTTGCTCTTGGGCTTGCCGGGAGAGTCGGGGGGTGTTTGGATGGACTTGGAAAAGTCGACGTCTTTGAACGCTGGGCCTCCTGTTTCAGACATGATGATTGCGGTTGATTTAGTCGTAAGATGAACAGAGAAGATAGATGGTGGACGTGTTTTGCATGAGAAGACGTCGAGAGTGGTTGTGAGACGGTTCAAAGTAGACAAAGTGTCAGCAATAGTGAAACAAACCAGTGAGTCGTTGAGGAGAAGGGGGAAAGCTCTTATATCGATTCATCGAGCTGTCATCGCCCACCACCATCCTCTCGGCCGTCTGTCTTGGTTTCCCAGCCGCGAGAACCGACCGGAGACGATCCCTATCCTCCACCACGGTTTATCGAACGGCGCCATACTCGGTCATCCCAAGCCAAAATCCACCAGACTGTGCTCCAGTATGACGTCGTAAATGGAGATGCAGTGAAAACTCTTGAGGGGATCCCCACAGGGGTCCAATGATGTAAGCTCGACGAGTGCCGACGATGCGGTTCTGAAACTGCTGAAGGGGCCCGGAGGATTTGCGCATCGTTTCTCTTGATGGAATTCCCGACTCGTACGACCAAGCCATGACAAGCGGGTCAGCTATCCAGATGTCGCCGCCCGAGTGGTGGACGTGCAGAGGTGTGGCGGATACGATTCACTGATAAGAGGGGTTTGGCGGACGTTGTTGATAGTGACATCCATGCGTCGATGTTGTCATGGACTCCATTGCCGGCTCCAGAAACCCGCAAAAATCAGGTGTGAAACGGACAGCAGCGGGGCATCGGCGGGACCCGGATCCGTGCTTGGTTTTGCCTCCGCGTTCCCGAACTGACAACGGCAAGGTTCCGGCGCTCTCGGCGGCCCAAGAGCCGCGGCCAGGGTTCATGCCCGTAATTGGCCGCCCGGTGCGACCCAACTGCACGGAAAAATGGGGTTACACTGCTAGGGAGCGCTGAGGCTCCTTGCCGACATGACTCGGCAGCTTGCCGATCTCACCCCTCCCTTTCGTTGGGTCGCTGGTGGGGGCCCGGCGGTGAGAAAGAGACGGGTGGGAGGCCGTCCTGACTGGCTGGCTTTGAAAAAGTTCTAGCGTTGCGGCGGCATTGTCATGCATGATGGCATCCCACTTGGTCTCACTTGGTATTCTTTTGCTGCCACTTGCCGTCCCCTCGTCGCGACCAAGACTCCAAAACAAGGCCGTGTGGAGCCCGTTGGATCACCATGCGTCACTTTGTGGAACCGAAAGCACTCGAGGTAGGGGTCAGCAGTCGCCTCAGAGTCCGACTTTTGGACGTGTCACGATGTCAGCTCCCATCCGAACCAGGAAAAAAAGATTGAAGGGTCGCTCGTGAGGCAAAAATTCGCGCACGTGGGCGGTTCCCAAGTGCGTGGGGATGGGACTGCCGCCGTTGGGACTTATTATGCCGTGTCCCTGGATCAGAGCGCTCAGGGGTAGCTTTAGCTTTGTTCGTTTTGGCACTACTTTTTCAAGTTCCCCCCACGCTCACACACTACCGTTTGCTTCGATATATCGACTGTCATTAGCTTTAGTCAGGAATTCATTGTCTTTGACCTTACATACCTACCTGCCTATCACCCTCACACATATCATGGGAGAATACCTGGGGCCATCACCAACAACCATGGCGTCCAAGACATACACCCTCAACAACGGCGTGAAGATCCCAGCGGTTGGCTTCGGCACCTTTGCCAACGAGGGAGCTAAGGGAGAAACCTACAGAGCCGTCACAAAAGCCCTCGAGGTGGGCTACCGACATCTCGACTGCGCGTGGTTCTACCTCAACGAAGATGAAGTTGGTGATGCAATCCAAGACTTCCTCGCCAAGAACCCCAACGTGAAGCGCAAAGACATCTTCATCTGCACCAAGGTCTGGAACCACCTGCACGAGCCCGAGGATGTGAAATGGAGCTTCCAGAACTCGTGCGATAAACTCAAGGTTGACTACATCGACCTCTTTCTCGTGCACTGGCCGATTGCCGCCCAGAAGAACCCAGATCGTACCGTCAAGATTGGGCTAGATGGGAAATACGTCATCAACAAGGAGCTGACCGAGAACCCGGAGCCAACATGGCGGGCGATGGAGGAACTGGCCGACAGTGGTAAGGCGAGGGCCATCGGCGTGTCGAACTGGACGATTCCACGTCTCGAGCAACTTCTCAAGATTGCGCACATCAAGCCGACCGTCAACCAAATCGAGATCCACCCATTCCTTCCCAACTCGGAGCTGATCGAGTTCTGCTTCAAGAATGACATCTTGCCGGCAGCCTATTCGCCACTCGGTTCGCAAAACCAGGTGCCATCAACCGGAGAGACTGTGAGAGAGAACGCGGCTCTCATTGCGGTGGCCAAGCACAGCGGGCACAACCTTGCGCAGGTGTTACTGGCTTGGGGTCTTCGGAGGGGCTACATTGTGTTGCCTAAGAGTTCGACACCGAGCCGCATCGAGAGCAATTTCCAGGTACCTGAGCTAACAGACGAGGAATTTGCTGCCATTGAGGATGTTGCGAAGGGGCGGCACGTGCGATTTGTGAATATGAAGGACACATTTGGCTACGATTTGTGGCCCGGTGAGAAGGAGCAATGATTTGGCAGCGATGATATCAGTAGCAAGTTGAGTAGATACCTTGTTAGCTGTGTTTGGATATTGGAAAGCGAATTGATTTCTTTGGCAGTGGCTGGGCGTGTCCACCTTACCAGTCCTTTTCTCCCGGTCAATCTTCGCCCGAAAACTGAATGAAAAATGTGCTATTGTCGCCTGTCTGCTGGCTACCACATGGAACGAACATTTGAAGATTGCGGCCCAGCGCCAAACTATAGGTAGGTGCACGGAACTTACCTATTTGACAGGTCATCCTTCGCCGCCATCCTTCTACGCAACGCTATTGGCGCCAAGTTCGAGATTCAGTTTCCCAGCACACACACAAGCCCCTTTGCAGAGCCGAGGTCCCTGGGGACTCACCCACGCCATCTCACTAGGTTACTATGGCGGAGACCCAGCCAATTAACCGCGCTATCTGGTTGCTCTCACAAACATGATAGGGCTTGCCGTCCTGCTCATTTTTAACCTCAACAGCATCAGTCGCGCTGTCCTCGATTTGGGAGACTCACCTAAAGTCCTTTTCTTTCCTCAAGCGGTCAAAATGCTTCCCAACTCTTCGATACTGGGCCTTTTTGCTGCTGTGTCTAGGATCACTGAAGTGTCTTCCACTCCTGCCCCAGCAAATACTTTAGAGGAAATCCAACGGAGTAACTCGTGGTACTTGAACTACACAACGTACTCCATATACAAATGACCCAGAAATCGCGCCCCTACCTCCTCAACTTTCTTTTTCCTCTTCAGTTCCACAACGCAACATTCTCTTTAAAAACAACGAGGCTCAAGTGCAACTGGTCATTCAAGCACTGTCAAATGATCTTAAGTTAAGCGTAAGAGTTGCAACAAAGATCTATTCGGCGGACCACAAAAAGCTCAGTCGCTGGAGACGCGGTACACAATCACGACGCAATATTCCAGCCAAATTGCGGAAATTAACTGACCTGGAAGAATCTGCCATTCAATATATTTTTGATCTGGATTCCAAAGTTTTCCTCCGCGCTTGTCAGGTGTGGTAGATATGGCCAATCGACTACTCGCCCAACACAACGCGGGACGCATCGGCATTAATTGGGCTTCAACTTTCGTCAAGCGGTACTCAGAACTCACTACGCGTTTTAATCGCAAAGACGATTACCAAAGAGCCCTATGCGAAGATCCAAAGGTCATTGGTCCTTGGTTTACACTTGTGCGGAACAAAATCGTGAAGTATGGGATCTGTGATGGCACTGGCACGCAGCGCCCCAGCACTATCAGCATATATATACCACTGATCTGGGTCAAGCCTACAAACTTGGCTCATTTGTAGCTTTTGATAGCAACCACGGTTTGGTGCAGTAGTCCTGCCTGCCGTGACAGTATCCAGGTAGCAGATATATATATCGGGAGTGGGAAACAGTAATCCATGGCATTAATGCAGTTGGCTGGGCGATCCAGCCCTTTATCATTGTTAAGGGCAAGTATGGCCTATCTTCTTGGTGCGAGAACAGCCTATTGCCTAAGAATTGGTTCATTGTCACGAACCTGGCACAAGGGTGGAACGCAGGGCGCACTACAGCCAATCCTTAGATAGTTAGATGCGTGGTGTGGTGGCATTATCGTGGTGGGACTGGTGATAATGTGACAGTTCATCACGGTCGCTAGTGACAAAGGTGATAGGAGGTCTATATATACGGAGGAACTAACTAGTGTATATAGTTCCACAGTAGGCAATACAAGTTGTTATTCACAGTACAGTTGTGTTGACATTGAAACAGGTCTTGTTGTACACCCTTTGGCTGCACCAACCCATAGATCAGAAGTCGCCTTCAACCGGTATCCCTTTCAGAGGTACTGTCTGGGGGTTTCGTCACACGTTCTCACTCACTAGAATCAGTCAAACACGAGGAACTCAACAGGACTTATCAGCGATACAAGCCACCGTGGCCCACTGAACCAATGGAAGTTATGGGGAGCGATCAGGAGAAAAATGAGGCCTTGAATGCCCCCACAAAGGGCTTCCCTCGCAGTGTGTTTGGAATGACCTTTTCTTTTCTTTCCAAAGTTCAAGTCAAACAGTCAAAGTTCAATATACTGGTTCACCACTGTCACGCGCTACAAAGCTTTCACCGGGCAAAGTAATCACTTGTTTCTATTCCTTCCCATTCATCAGTCCTATCTTTAGTCATTTTTTTCTTTTCTTCTACACCTTAGAATCAACAATAATACAATAATATACTATTAATGGCCTTGCACTTTTCATTTTACTTGCCCTTCGTGACACCTACATTTTCGTACATTACCAGATACCGCTCTTTTGCCCGTACCTTGCTGCCTTAAGATACGTGACGACAAATTCTAGGCTGTAGCTGATGCAATATCGGCATCTCTGCCCATGTCGTGAAACTGCTACGCTTTATCGTCGCCAAGTTTGAGGCTCGACCACTGCATCATCATGATTCGTCGCCCAACGAGGTTAACGATGACGTCCCGCGCACAAGTTCCCTGTTGCGGAGCCATGGTGTCTTTGGACTGTGATGGTGGGGTTCGAATCGATAGCTCCTCGGAAGAGCCCACCACAATCGGTATCACACTGACGTTCGTTTGGGCCTTGCTCTGTTAACCCCTTTTCACGACGTCAAGTTGGGCTCGAAGAGTCTCTTCATCTCAAACCGCCGTTCCTCCTGCCATATCAGGATTCTTTTTACATCTGTCGCCGGCCTCGTGGCCGTCGTGTATGGGATCACCAGAGTGTCTTCGCCCGTCACCACGTTAAAAGAACCTATCGACTGGAAAAATGCGTGCTGGTCAAACAACGAAGACTATGATAGCCCGTGTGAGACGATTACCTACTGCTACATCTGCAAATTCGTGGATGACAAGGTGCCACGCCTGGTCTGAGCCTTTACTGCGGTTCACTCGAACGCTATGTCTGCAAGCGATGGCAACAGAACTGCTACTACTCCTACAGCCAGTCCGCGCAAGTGGCTGCCCAAGGAGCATACGAGTGCCCCGAGGCACACTCTATCTCGATGGCTCCTGGTGTTAGTTCGCACCCGATCACTTCCATGTCCTTCGCTAGGACGACTCTGGCAGCCAACAGTGAGAACACCATTTTATCGACCACGGTTGAGCCATCAATTACCTCGACAAGAGCCCCAGCACCAACCACGACCCGGGATGGAAGTGATTTGTGGGAAGCTCTGCCAAGGGATGGTTGGGAGAATAGTTATACTCCATCTTCGACAACCAAGGAACCAGCAATTCAAGCCACATTCACTCTCCGTGTCACGGCAAAGCCAGATGTCGAACCCGGCACAATAAAATAGGCGGCGGGTATTTTGGGGGCAGTTCTGGCGGCAGTGATGATCGTCTAAGAGCTCTCGACATCAGTAGTAGTTTGGAACGGGAGAGTGGAATGTGGACTCGGGTATCATGATGAGACCCACCGCCCACGTCCCGCTTGTGATGATGATGGCTCGAACAAGGGTTTTTTTTACGGAGCAGTTCCATTATTAGCCTGTAGTGATGGGGTTTTGCGATGTTATCCGCCACCTAGTGGCCGACTGGGTCCATCCAAAAGTCGGGATATTAAATCCCTTTCCCAAGAAGTCAATCTCAGACTTTTGAATTCCTTCAGAAGTATACTTTACCTTGTTACACTGCCAACATGCGGTTCAACTCTGTGACATGCCTTCTGGCCTTTGCCTTCAAAACAACGGGGTTCCTAGTGATGAGGTTTTGCTTACAAAGTATGCCGCGGTCGCGGAAATGAAATCTCTCACGATCCAACATCAGCGCTGTCAACAAGTCAAGTCAAGTCAAGTCTGACCTCAGACTTGACTTGACTTGACGAATCTGTTCCAGACTTGACTTGAAAGATCCCCAACTTGACTTGAAAGACCCCTGACTTGACTTGACTTGGAAGACTTGCCAAGAGAGCTCGGATAAGGTTATTCCGAACCCGAAATAGATACAAAATGGGGCCTCCAAGATTGTCATGAGGCCACAATCTTCCCAAATATTTCCTCCCGTGCCCAATTTCGTACACATTGAAGCTCTGAGAGGATATCTTCGTCAAAGGAGTGTCGTTGTGACTCTATCGTGAGCTTTGTGAGGCTGAAAGTCCGCTCACGTTCCGTTGCGCAGGGAGGTATTGAGAGTATTTAGAGCACCATTCTCGTGAGGCGCGGGTATTCGTCTTTCCGGGCTAACCACCATTGCATTGGAGTGTCAACGGGGTGTACAGCCCCCGTAAATACTCCCCAACCTCATCCACAATACCGCCGGCAACTGGGACATCGTAGAAGCTATCTCCAAAACCATGAGTTTGCTCCGGGGTGCGTGGGTGTGCCGGGGGCTCAACTGCTGGGTGATGCATATCAAAGTAAGCCACAAACCGCCGCTGGATCTCTAATATTTTGTTGTCGTTGCCCTCGTAAAATAGCCTCACCCACTTCATCCTGCGACCCAGGTGCAGAATAAGAGCTCTTGGAAGCGGCCTTGGGTCTTTGCGGGGGGCGGGAGCTTCGCCTTCTTGGTGGTTCGGAAGAGCTCGTCAATTGCTAGTGATGATCTTTTGCCCGCAGTATTTGCTCCAAGACGCTCGCCATCCTTCAGCTTAAAGTGCGCACGGAGATGATAAAACTGTTTATCAAGACCCTGGATCTTTGGGTATAGCTTCTGATCGGGGGGGAGATCGATGATAGCCTTGGCATCGCGAATATGCTTCTTGAGGCTCTTCTTGGTGCACATGGTACGGCTGAGTGCGTCGAACGCGTTGAGGCGCTGTCACGAATGAGAGGCATAAGTAGATCAAAGACCAATACCATTCCCGGTATATCAATGTAATCGTAAGATACAGAAGAAAGGAAGAAATGTGGGCTTGCAGCTCCATCTGTTGCACGCGCGAGATCCAGGCAGGGCCACAGGGCATGGAATTGACCAGTAGGAAGGCTACTGAATAGGAAAATTTGTCTGTCCTCCTCAAACTATCTGTAGCGTTGAAGCGCTGCTTATATACATGAAGACACTGGCAATACATCACAACTGGCGTCGTAGATAAAGGATAATGGCCGGAGAGGCCGCGTATGTAGCGTATGTAGTGTTCTGGATCGTTCTGGTTCAGCGAGGTGTGGCAATTCAGGCCATCACCACCCCACTTTTCTTGACACCATCTTCTTGCCGTACAACCCCGGTCGGAGCTCCGCTCCTGCACTCAACCCTAACCTTGCATACTTTGTAATCTTGTCCTTCACCACCAAGCCGTGACAGGCGCGAAGGGTTCTCGAAATCGATGTCCAGTGGTATAGAAATATCGTTAAGGTTAGGAGCTGCGCGTGAAGTATCGTTGGTAACGGTGATAGCCATTCGGGAGGATTCCAGGCGGGAAGAGTAGGTTTGAGAGTATTGTGAGGCGCGTAACAACGTTGACCCAGGGGGGGGCGTCGCAGTAAGTTCGTGTCGGAAAAGTGGGTAAAAAGTCCTTTCTGGTATGTTCAGGCTTTTGATCTTTGGGACAAAAAGCTCGCTGAATGACTAAAGTCTGGCCTAATTTACAATATAAGCTACTATGGTATAAACCAACAGCAGTAGGTCCGAGCGTCAAGTCCTTCAAGTCTCGAGAAATCAGACTTGACTTGACTTGTGTGACGATCCCCTGTCCAGAACCTCTGAGAGGGGTACCCGTTGAAGGCGAACTTCTAGATAATGGATCGGTGCAGCTAAGAAGTGCACAACAGATGTCTCAATGTAAACGCTAGGATACCGTGAATACAAGTTGTGAATTGCATACTGCGGAACTATCTACAAGCTATCTAGGTCCTCCGTATATATAGACTCTTTATCCGTCGTACTCATCCTGTTCAATCACTGAGCCCACTGAGCACTCCTGCTCATCCTGCTCAGTGACGGAGCATACTGGGCATTCGGCTCACACTGCTCAGTCACTGAGCATATTGAGCACGTCTCCTTCTACCTGTTTGGTTACTTCCTGTTCCGTTTCCGATTGGCCCCTGCTTGTCCCGGGTCCATATTTACCCAGGACCAATCATTATTTTCGTCCTTGTGCCAGGGTCGTGACAACTGGGCTTGACTTGGCTTAAAGACTTGACTTGGTAGACTTGACTTGTTGACAGTACTGTCCAACATTTGGTTGTGATGCTGGAGGTTTTTCTCGATAGCATACCTATTTAGAGACCAAGAACCCCGCAGCTGAATCCTGTGCCGGATTATGGCTTTTGGTTTCGGATATGTGAGGTGATGACCTTGCTCGAGTGCCCGCCCGCGTTCAGACGTCAACGCAGATCCTACGCGGACAAACAACGAACTGGAAATACCTCATCTATCTCGGTGATCCACCATGCAACCTTTTCATCCTTCAACAAAGGTTGGCATTTTCTTGCCAAGATTCTGCACAACGGCACGGAGATACTGCGGCACCCAGTTACCGCCGTGCTGGGACTGGATGGTGTGTCCTCGAGCGCCGCGGATCACCGTGGATCGCCGCGGCGCCCGGGATGCTTATATCTCGATACGCCATTAACCGAAATCTGCACAACTCATGACTACGACCATGTCTGAGATGTTTCCATTGGTATTCACTTTGTTCCCTTCTAGTGCTAGTTCCGACCGAGATAGCCACCGCGGGTTGAGTTATTGTCCGTAGGACTAGGTTCGCACCTCGGACTTCTGTGCAGCCATACCCTCGCACTCGGTGTATTGATCCAGTGGCGGCAGAATTCGAAAATCACCGTGACGTTTATATTTTTATGATTGGCAAGCACCGAGATGGCGTAGCTATGTCGCCGACGAGACATCCACGGCGTTGTGGCTTTTAGGTCATCACTGAAGATGACCAGCAATGAAAGGCAATCCTTGAAGAATAAAAACAGCCAGCCAGTACCTACCCAACGGTACTCATGAAACCAGAACATACAGATGATTCCAACATCGCATTCACTCCATTGCAACAACATCAGACAAATATAAGAAACACCATCACATACACCCGCCAGCATGGTCAAGGTTGCTGTTGCCGCTCCTGGACGTAAGTGCAAGATGACTAGACTTTTAAGAGAACGCCCCATCTCTGACAATTCAACCCTTGCAGAGGTCGCTCGTGAAGTCATCGAAAGCCTTGTCGCTGCCGGCAATCATGAAGTCATCACTCTCGCTCGCAGGGTAAGTCGTGGACTGAAATCGGACATGACGAGCTTCCCAGACTGACCGATACCGCTTAAAAAATAGAATCTTCAACTCGAGGAAATAGTCGAGGGCACCACCCCCATCAAGGTTGATTTTCACAACCAAGACGAGCTAGTCAAGGTCCTCCAGGGCACCCACACTCTCCTGTCGTTTGTGGTTGCTCAGAGTGACCCCGAGGGCACCGTGCAAAAGAATCTCATTGATGCTGCCATTGCAGCCGGCGTCAAGCGCTTCGCTCCGAGCGAGTGGTTTGTGTAGGTCTCCCTTCGCAGAGTCAAGGGAAACGAATGATACTGACGCAAACTAGTGCCCGCTTCACCCATCTCAACTGGAACGCCAGCAAGCTGTTGATCCGTGACTACCTCGAGGAGAAGAACAAGAACGGCAAAGTCCTCGAGTACTGCCTCTTTCAACCCGGCCTCTTCACCGACTACCACGCCAACGAGAACATCAACAAGCACCTCAAAACAAACGACTTTCTCCCCATCGACTTTGCAAACCGTCGGCTGCTTGCTCCCGGAAATCTCCAACCCCGCTTCACGGCTACCTCGGTCCGGGACGTCGCCAACATCGTCGCGATGGCAATCGAATACGAAGGCGAGTGGCCAAAGATTGGAGGCATCGCCGGTGAAACGCTTTCTCTTGCCCAGGAGCTAACGATTGGGGAAAAGATAAGAGGTTTGTGTTTCCTAACTTTGATCCTTTCATTCCTACCTCTTGGCTGTGCATGTGAGCGCCAAGAGATTGACTTACTATCCGTTGATAGCAAACAAATATCTAACCTGATAAACAACAGGCAAGAAATTTGAGGTTGAACTCCTGGATGTTGACAGCTTGAGAAAGGGTGAGTACAACGGAGCATGGGTCAAGCCACTTGAGCACCCCTCTCTCCAGCACCTTGACGAAGAGACGCGAGCGGCCTTCTCAAAGGCAGCGTTTACAGGGTTCCTGCTCGCGCTTGCGGATGGCGACATGGTGGTATCGGACGAGTGGAACCGCATCTTCCCCGACTACAAGTTTACAGGGGTCGAGGAATTCGTCTCGAAGTTTTGGGCCGGCAAGCCATAAGTCTATCGGACCGCTGTGTGCGTGTGTGTGTTACTGCAATTTGTTCACCGAACATCGGGTGCGCTAGCGGGCATGCATGTGCTCACACGAGCAGCAGGCGCAAGGAGATGATTCGGGACGGCTGCATGGAAGGTCTTGACAAAAGATGGAAGTTGGAGAGGTTTGCGAGTTCTTAGAGTCTTGGAGAAAGTTGGAGATTGGGAAGCTGGATGGCAGAAACGAAGGCTTGGCCTGGTTGGGGTTGTTGATAGGTTACACCAGAATGCATCGCTCCTCATTTTCTGGAAATAACAGTTGCTCATGCTCCTATGGCTCCAAGGCTTCTTCATCCCGTCTCTCTGAATATCGATATCTCCCCCACTGTGTAGAAGCATGGAATAAGGCGCCGAGCCATGCCGAGACTGCCGCTACGCCGCACCAACCCCGGAGAGCCCTCTTGGCCAGCTCCACCAGACTTGACCGGGAATGGCACCTCCAACGGCTTCCAAGCAATGACAAGGCGCGAGGGCACGCCTCCCCCACAAATTCTTTGGGCCTGGTGCCTGCGTCTGTGGAACCCACATGTCGGGAAAGGAAGCTGACAAGACCAAGCCTTGTCGGCAGCTACCACCCTAGGCCCGAACAGTCAAGGATCAACCGTTGAAGCCTGCCTCTTCTGGCAACTCACCAGAGAAGCAATGGCTGACGTGATTTGCAAGATAACCGGGCCAAGATCCCACAGCTAGCAATAGGAACCCAACTACGGACGAACTACCGCTTTCACACGACACTCTACCACTTGTACCAACGACAACCTGCCCGCATGCATGGGTTGCGGTATTGGGGATGACGATGAACCGTGATGGACAGGTCCAACCTGCTGGTGAGGGGAACTGCAAGGCGACGCTGACATTGATATGGCCAAGAATAGCACCCATCCCCCAGTTGATTGACAATTATAAATACCGACGGGCCCTCACCCTCGCCATCAAGACAAGAGAGAGGCCAGTCAGACTCGGGACATCCTCTCTTCTGATCTCCTACTTCCACCGCTTTTCTTCATCCCATCACCACCCTGAAGCCAAACACCCCAAATCGCCAGCATGAAGGTTACTTCCGTTGTCGCCGCTGCCGCCCTCGGTGCGACGACTGTCTCCGCCGGTCTCTCCGCCGAGGCCGCGAGCAAGCATGAGGAAGTTATGGCTCTGAAGATCAAGCAGTGGGAGACAGCTCGCGCCAACGGTCTCTTCGGCGGCTCCAAGCTCTACAAGGCCCTCTTCAGCACCATTCCTTGTAAGAACGGCAAGGCCGGCGAGTATGGCTGCAACAACGTCAACCTCCAGGCCTTCCTATCCCATGAGGATCTCGGCTCCGCCTCCAAGGCCGGTAACGATATCTGGGGCTGGACCGACAAGAAGTCCAAGCGCGAGTTCGGTATCGTTGGTCAGACTGACGGTGTCGCCTTCGTTGAGGTCACTGGCCTTGGTCGTCTCGAGTACCTTGGCCGTCTCGACACCCAGACTGATATTGTCTCGTGGAGAGACATCAAGGTCATCGGTGACTATGCCTACATCGGTGCCGAGGCCAACAACCACGGCATCCAGATCTTCGACCTCCGCAAGCTCCTCGAGGTCAAGCCTTGGTGGAACCCCTGGTTCTACAAGCCCAAGACTTTCAGCAAGGAGACCGACATCACTCTCTTCGCTGGCGTCGGCGCCACCCACAACCTTGTCGCACACGAGGAGACCAACATGATCTACGCCGTTGGTGGCCGCTCCGGCGCCAACGCCCGCAACACCCCTTGCGCCGGTGGCATGTTCATGGTTGACGTTTCCAACCCCCTCAAGCCAGTCTCTCCCGGCTGCATTCCCCAGGACGGCTACGTCCACGATGCTCAGTGTGTCATCTACAAGGGCCCCACCACCGCCTACAAGGGCCGCGAGGTCTGCTTCAACTTCAACGAGGACACCCTCACTGTCATGGACGTCACCAACAAGTCCGCCCCCATCGTCATCTCCCGCACCCCCTATGAGGGCAACGCCTACTCTCACCAGGGCTGGCTCATCGATGATGCCCAGACCTTCCTCCTCCTTGACGACGAGCTCGATGAGCAAAACAAGGTTGGCCCCGCTGCTGACGGCCGCACCACCACCTACATCTTCAACGTTGCCAACCTCGAGGCCCCCATCAACACTGGTTTCTACAAGTCCCCTGCCAAGTCCATCGATCACAACCAATATGTGAGCTTTTCCTCGCAAACATATCATGTCATCTGAACAGTCTTGTTAACGTGCTACCAACAGGTCATTGATGGTCTCACCTATCAAGCCAACTATGGCTCCGGTCTCCGCATCGTCGATGTCTCCTCCGTCAAGGTCGACCCCACGGGCGCCAAGTTCACCGAGACCGGCTTCTTTGACTGCCATCCCGAGGACGATGATGTCAACGGTGTCACCGAGTTCCTCGGCACTTGGTCCGTCTACCCCTACTTCAAATCCGGCTACATCCTTCTCAACTCCATTGAGCGCGGTGTCTACTCGCTCAAGTACACTGGCAAGAAGGCTCAGTATAAGCTCTAAGTTTTTAGGTTTAGGCTTGGAGGGGAAGATGATGAATGGATTTTGTATATATAGCTAGTTGCTACTAGTAGTAATGCTTATTACTGTATCTTACATGTGATTTGTTGCGGCTTGTTTCTGTGGCTGTAAACTTTGGATCGTAATTGCTGGAAAAGACCTGTTGCATGGAACTTGATGGGCCGACACTTCTACACCGCAAGTCTATGCTGACTAGCCCCCATATTCCGGGGTGTGGTATTTGTGCTGGCTCTTTTTACCAGAAATAAGCCCAGTTGTCCTACCAATGCGACATCGTACATCCCATCCCCTCGGACTTATTCTGCTCCTCCATCGTACCAGCCAGCCAATAACCGGACAAGGCTAAATTCTGAAATTCGACGTTGCACTGCACTGCCGAACAGACAGCTAATCACGGTAAGACTGGCACCTAGTTCAACCAGCTCGGCCGAATCAGAAGTGAGTTCAGATTTCGTAATACGACCGAGCTGGTAGTAGGATGAATCCATCGCGATGAATACGACTCATGGTGAATGCGATCGCACACAGGACCCGACCGCAACGAGATATGACGTTTGTTCAATGAAGTCATATAACACATTGGACAATGTGTCAGGGTAGATTCAGGGTATATATAAATCAACGCTTTGGACCTGAGCTACTTGAATCCCCTCTTCTCAATCTGACGTCAACCTACACACCCTCTCAGTTACCTAACAAGCACTCACAATTAGCACATTCTTCACAAATAACATTGAACACCTTCTTTCAACCACAAGTATTCATCATGAAGTCTACAATCTTCTCCTTCACTACTACCGTCCTTGCCGGCCTCTGTGCTGCCACACCAGTCCCAGCCGCAGCTCCTCAAGCTGACACAGCTGCTACCCCCGGGCCCTACCACATCTCTGGTTTCTTTGCGTCCAAGGCTCATCTGAGTAGCTACTGCCGGTATCTTACCCCCCTTTCTACTTTTATTGTCACTTGCACCTCCCCACCCACCCTTTTCTTCCTGCCAAACTAACAGAACCCGAAAGATTTGAATTCAACGTCACGGCCCCCTCCTTCCCAGACGTTGTATCTTGCTCAGCATACCTAGACACGGGCTTCTCGGGCGCGACCTGGCTCGCCTACGTCTACGAGGGGGCAGGTAACTGCAACAGCGACGCGGTGACCTGGACGTTCTGGCACCCGAGGGGTGCGGAGACGGATCGGAACGACGCGGTATTTAATGTCACAGTTGAGGGGGTCAAGGGGAGGTATGTGGTGCCGAAGGGGGATATTGTTGTGGTGCTAAATGAGGAGGGGAATCCGTTCGATAATGATGTTTATTATGGGGGGCCGAAGGAGTTTGATATTGCTGAGTTTCCTGCAGATGAAGAGTAGAAGTATAGAGAGTGGGGATTCAAGGGGTGGTTATTGGGTAAGTATGGGGGGGTGTTTGTAGACTTGACTACTTAATTTCCAATGCACTGTGGACATCATAACAATAGAAGCTGCCAAGCTGGTCATATTTCCGTTACCCTTTTTCACCATTACCACATTACCACATTATCCCTTCACCCTTTCCCACATTACCCCTTTTCAATCTCCATCCGTCAAAACCCAACAACACATTTGCTGGCAAGAATACCACTGCAATATCCCACTCCTTTTGCGGTCAATCCAATCCTTTCAGACAACCCGCCCACCAGGCCTTATCATTTATCTCCTGCCCTACTTTCCATAAGCCATCCACCATCCCACCGCCCCAGACACCCACATTCTTCACCTCTAAAAATCATCGAACTAAAGCCTACAACAGCGTTCGTCCGTCTGCCCGCGCGCCCGCGCGCCAGAAAGAAGTATTATCTCTTCCTCTCTTCCTCGGACTACAAAATAAAGCAAGGCGATCCAGAAGTTTAGTTCCGCAAAGCAAGCGCTATGGGAGCATCTCACTTGGAAGTATTTCTGCTGCTCGGCGCAGCATGCCGAAAAGGTTGCGGGCGTGGTTTAGCTTGATATCGCTAACCACAGGGAGGTGGCTTCTTGAAACAAGCATAGCGATGGTGGTGGGATGATCCCTGTCTGTAAGGGGGCGGTTTGAACGCGCGAGAAAAGGAGAAAAACCCAGCCACGCACGGAGCGTTTTTGAGCTTGATTTCAGAGCGAGGGAGTGAATGGGCTCGGATGGTTCTTATCAGACGAAAGAGATGGGCAGCTGTTCCCGGTCCAAGCATTTGGATTGTTTTCTCTCTCGGGAGAAATGTGTGCTGTTCCAACGTGATTGTTTCTGGCACATGCTAGCAGTATCTGTTGTTCTACCCTCATCTGGCTGGTGTTAGGTGGGGACAGGGATACAGCGGTTGGTTGGGCAGATGGAAGAAGAGGGCGCTGTCGTGTACTTCGCATGTCGCGGGCTTGGACTAGGTCACTATCTGGGTGAAAGGTATTAGGTCAGCTTGATAAATACCATCTCCCGAAACACGACATGTCTGGAGCCAGATTTTCCATATACAGCCACTGCCAGACGTCTATCGACGGAAAGGACATTGACAAGAACAAGGCGAACTCACCTAATGATAGAGAAACTGGTGGCCATGGACTCAAACTGTTGCAATAAAGACCTTTGTGTTCAGAAGTTCCCTATCTGAACAGCATAATGTCGTCTCAAAATCAAATCTTTCATTTCAAGAGGCAAAGCCTCGATTTCATTGTTCTAGGCGTGCTAGGTATATACTAACGCCTTCTCAATGTATTTACACACTTCATTCATGTCGATCCACGCTTTCTCTCTACCTCTATAGACCTATTTTCGCCACCTGATAGGCCTTGCAAAATTCCCAAAACGCCTTGCCATAACCCCTACAGGCTTTAACAATACTCCTCTATGCCCTCCCAAAACCCCATCACCCATCAAGCACTCCCTGACAAGCCCTCAAACTCCCCACAATCGTCAGACTCAACAACGGACTAACAATATACGAAATCGTTAACAACCTCGCAATCGGTCCCTCCTGCTCCTGCCCAACCCCCTCCGTCACCTGCACCAAACTGATCAATTTTTGCGCCGAAGGGCCGGAAGGCATCATCATCATGGTAAACCACAAAATAGGGTCCCTCCCCAGCCACTTTGTCTTCGACGCTAGCATCCAAATCGTCCCAATGCTCATCGCCGGCCAAATGATAAACCTTACCAGCAGAATAAACGAGACCGTGCCCCATGGTATAATCTTCCGAAGCTTTCCATCCTCCCTCCCTTGCTTCCGGTCTTTGCGGAAGTCCTTGATCGAGTTAAACAGCGAAAGACCAGTGACGAGAACTGGGAGGGGCGCAAACAGTTGGCTGATGGTCTTGAGGGAGGCCGTCAACCAAGCGGTGAAAGATCCCGCCTTCTTGGGTAGGGCTGAAAAACGCCTTGTGAAGCGGGGGCGCCAAGCCGAGTACGGCACCGATCACTGCACCAATGAGGGGTGCGTTGAAGAAGGACAAAACAAGCGACAACCACCACTGCGCACGAGGGGAGAGGCCATCCCACTGCTCTTGAGACATAAAAAACGGGTGCTCGTCAGTGTAATTCTCTTGCTGCTGGTGATTGCGTCTGCTCGAGGAGTTGTGATTGGGGAGGAGGCGTGTCTGCTCGTTCGCGCTCGCTTCTACATCATCGTCGTTGGCGGCCGCGCTCTGAACTTCTGTGTCGGAGGAATCTTCTTTGTCCTCGCTATCCCAGGAGTCGGTGTCTTCGAGGAGCCGGGGGCCGACGGCAAACGTGATGCAGTTGGAGATTGTCGAGAAGACAAGAAAATACGACTTTGCTCGCTCGACTGCTTCCTGGCTTGATTCATCTCCTACGATCAACGAGTCCAGGATTCCCGTCTCTTGCAACGCGGCGATGAGGAGGAGGGGGTAGCTGGTGGTGTTGTTGATAAGAATGGCGACAGAGGCCCAGTTGGGCATTCCGAAGCCGTGTTGAGCCAGCATGCCAATGCCGAAAGAAACAATGTGGCAGACTACACCCCAGATGACAATGGGCACATAGTTGCTGACGGAATCGAGATCGAGTTGGGAGCCTACTTTGGTGATGAGAAGGGCAGGGAGAAATAATTGGACGCAGATTTTGGAGATTTTCTTGCTGCTCTTACGGTCGAGAAGTCCCAGCCAGCCAGCAACTCCGCCATAGGTCATTACCAGGAGGACGGAAAGGGAAGCCTGGATGGCACCGAGGAAAGACTCGAAAAGGCCAGTGGTCCCCATGGTGATTGTTGTGATGTGTTTTGCCAAAGTCCTGTCTTTGTGAGAGGGGGGCCTTGAAGGTTGATTCGGCGAAGCTGATAATAAGCTTCTCTTGGAGAGTCTGGTGGGCTCAGGCACCATGCGCAGAAGATCTGGGGAAATGTTCTGGGCAGTGATGGATGTCTTGCTCAAATACGATTCCTGAAGGGCCTAGAACGTGTCGTGGGTTCTCCTGCCTTGGCCAGCACCCGGTGCCCTAGAACAGGATGACGAGTGGGCGTTTGCTGAAACTGATGACGACAGCCAAGAAACTGTGGGCCCTTTCAGGGCAGCAGCGACAACAAAGCCAACGCAGCCAAGACCGTTGAAAGAGTGACATTATCCAAATGTGTGTTTTGGGGATGGTAAGAAATGAAACAGAGAAAAGGGGACAACAAGAACAATACACACGAAAGCGCATAATTGAACGTACAAACTGGTTGACGTGAATTCCACATTCCACCACTTCAAATTCAAAATGGTAAAAAGTTCTGCCATTTCTACTTGCAAGAAACAGATGAAGCCCTGAAATAGCTGAACGCAAAAAAACGAATAGCTGGACGTGCCGACTCTACCAGAAGCGCGAGCAGGCGGTCTGCGGGGGCGGGACTGGCGGCGGCTGCGGCGGCATCCTGAGAGGCGTGTGAGGCGGCGTGCAGGGGTTCTTGGACCCCCATTGTGCTGTTGCTGTGCTCAGCATGCGCAAGCTTTCACGAAGATTGCCGACTCTATTCTTTAGTTGACCGAAGCTCAAGAATAAGGCATGTTGACCGGATGGCCTGTGTCGCCTGTTGATGAAAAGAAGAGAGATAAAAATCTCTAGGAGCTCGTCGGTGGGATTCTTAACCAACCCAGCCTGGCAAGCTCAGGGAGGGAAGGAGTCGTGGCTACGCACTATGCTGTTGCCCACCGAGGGAGGGGCTATGAGACTCCATGAACTGTACAATCCATGCCTCAAAACATCTACTTTAAAATATCTACCAAAGTACGTCTCGCAACACTGGAGAGCACCGTCATTGCCTCAAGTCAAAGGGTTTAACTTGTCTAACAATTGTCCATAATGTTTCTGTCTCCTTGTTCTCAACGAAAATCAAGATGGTCATCTTGAAATACCCTTGGGATAATTCAGTTTCCTCGCATTGGAACACCTTTTGACATATGATCAGACCTTGCGTCGTGTCGGTGTAATCCTCACCCCCTTAGTATCATAGTCTAATCCCCAAGAGCAACAAACAATGTCCCTCTCCAGCAACGTCTCGTACATCCCCCAATCAAAACGCTTGACAAGTGCTGCTGTTGTCAGATACAGTTCTGCATAGGCCAGACTAATAATAACTTGTCAGTCATAAACGTTAGTAGCAAAATACAAAACCTTTAACGTGCGCGATAAGCGAGCGCCGCGGATAAGCAGGCGCCGCACTTTTCAACGCGACCTGACCCTCCGCCTTCAACATTCCATTTCTCAACCGAAAACCATGTCTTCTACCTCTAACAAAACCAGAGCAATTCTGGCCGCTGAAACTATAAAAAACAGCTAGAACCTAAGCAAGCAAACCACAGCGAAGATCTACAAAGTTGACGATAGAACTATTCGCCGTCGACTTGCCGTTACACCTGCACGACGTGATACACCAGCCAACTCGCGCAAACTTACGGATTTAGAAGAGCAAACGATTGTTCGATATATAACTGAACTCTGTGCACGCGCATTCCATCCTCGGCCTTGTTATGTGGAAGATACGGCCAACCGGTTGCTACGTGAGCGCGACGCGCCCCCTGTCGGCAAACGCTGGGCTCACAACTTCACCAAGCGCCAGCCGGACCTTTGTACGCGTTTTACGCGTAATACGACTACCAGAGGGCCAAATGCGGGGATACAAAGGTTATTGGCGAGTAGTTTGCCCTTGTACGGAACGTCAAGGCCAAGTACGCCATCCTTGACGAAGATTCGTACAATTTCGACGAGACTGGCTTTATGATGGGCGTTATCATACTCGCCATGGTAGTTACTACCTCGGATGGCCGTGGCAGGGCCCAACAAGCCCAGTCTAGTAGTCGTAAGTGGGCTACAGTTATTCAGGGAGTGAATGTTCAATACTGGGTCATCCCACCATTCGTCATCTTAGCTGGGCAATATCACCTTGCCAATTGGTATCAAGAGTGCAACCTTCCGGCCACCTGGCGCATTGCAACAACCGATAACGGATGGACTACCAATGAGAAAGGCATGTATTAGATTCGGCACTTCGATTTCCACACAACATCTCGTACAAAGGGCAAATACCGGCTGTTGATCCTTGACGGCCACGATAGCCACCACTCCGAAGAATTCGAGACCTACTGCCAGGAGCACAACGTTATTACACTTTGTATGCCTCCGCACTCATCGCACCTACTTCAACCACTGGATGTTGGTTGTTTTGCACCATTGAAGAAAGCGTACAGCCGCCAGATTGAGCAGTTGATGCGGATGAAAATCACACGCATCAGCCAGTTAGAGTTTCTTTGTGTGTTTAGAGAAGCATTTTTGGCTTCAATTACAGAAAAGAACATACAGGGTGGTTTTGCCGGGGCCGGCCTTGTACCGTACGACCCAGAGAGGGTGATATCTAAGCTGGATGTCTGCATTCCGACCCCGACACCCCCAGCCTCAAGGCCAGGCACGGCACTACCTTGGGTCTCCCAAACGCCACACAACCCTCGAAAAGCAAGGTCCCAGTCAGAGCTTATCAAAACTCGGATATCCAACCACCAAAGCAGCTCTCCAACCTCCATGTTAGCCGCTATGGACCAATTTACCAAGGGAGCAATAGGTATAATGCACGAAGTGGCTCTTCTCCGTGCAGAGGTCTCTTCGCTACGCAAGGCCAATGAAGGGCTTAGTAAGAGACGGAGAGCCAAAAAGAACTCATGTGCGGCTTGGAGGGTCACTTATTGTACAAGAGGCATAGAATATACCGGACCAGAAGGCGGTGTGTGAGCAGGTAGCCCAGTAAATACGAAAAAGTGGTGGTGGTGCAGCGGGGTCTCGTACGAAGATTCGGTGCTGTGGCGTGTGCGGCAAACCTGGTCATAATGCATGCACGTGTAAGGAGGCCGCAGAGTCATCGGATTCATCTGTTTCCGATTCAGTTATAGTTAGTTCGTAGTGTTGTGGTTGTGTAATTGAGGAAAACTGCGGTAGGGTGGTGGAAAGTGCGGCGCTCGCTTATCACGCATGTTAGTACCTACCTAATTCTTAGACAGCTTCTCGACCCGTTTCCAAAGGACACCGGGTATCTGTCCAGTTTCTTGTTCGAGTCCAATCAACGCTCCGGCTTGAAGACATGCGGCTCGGGAAACATGGTCGGGCCCGTCAGGATAAAATACGCATTCTGGGAGACCGGGGCACCAGCGGGAATCACATAACCTTGTAGCTGATATCTTCATGTGCCAGTCGGGGAAGTCTTGTGGTGATGCCGTAGGAAAGTCGGAGAGATTCTTTGATCACTGCCGTCTGTGTTTAATTTGAGATTAGCTGCCGCATCACGCTGGGGATAACGGGGTAAGCTGTCCCACCAGATATGGGAGCTTTTGCAACCTGCTCCAAGAAAGAACTGCACTCTCGTTAGGTATGGTTGCGTCAAGTTCTTCTCTCAGCTTCGCCAAGCTGTCCAGTACGTGCTTCAAATAGAAGAGCATTCCGGTGAGGGTCTGAGCCGTAGTCTCCGATCCTGCTCCGCTTATTATTGTAGCTCGTCGCACAATCTTTTCAACGTTCTTTCCTCTGCTGGAAGACTCTTGCTATCACGCAACGCGTGGAAAATGGCATGGAGTTGGCCTTTTCGCCTTCAGTTCTCGTAAGTATGGGTTTGACTTGCTGGATCATATCGTTTTGCCGGTCGAACACGTAGGTGTGACAAGGGCTGGTGTTCAGGGCTTAGAACAGCATAGGTTCAATTCATTTTAATAATCTTCAGTGGCCTCAAGATCATTGATGAGGAATCCTTTCGTCCCACTGCTCTGCTCTTCTACTCATGTATTTATCTCTCTCAAAGAGGTCCGTGCTTGTGATAACCTTAGCCATCTTCTAAGTCCTGCGCTTCCCTCTGATTATACACGAGTCAATAATGCCTCTGCTGCTGGCGCCGGTAACCCGTCGCTCGTTTCACTTTTCAACAACTGACTCAGAGCTTTCAGTTCACTGTGTTGTTGGTTGTGCTCCAGGCCAAGGTGGATGACGTGTGACAGTAGGCCAGACCTGGACTTGCCGACCTGACGATGAAAAGAAGGATACGTTCCATGACAGACGGGACCCAAGGACACTGCATGAGCAAAAAGCTGCCTTCTGTAGCGCCCAGGACAGCCTCCTTGTACCGTAATTCGAAGTCGGGTTTGTAGAGGTAGTTCCCGTCGCGCCCAAAGCAATAGTCACTGATAATGTCCATGGTGAGCGCCATCAATGCTACATCCAGGCGACTAATCTCTCCAGTCTTGGTGATCTCTGCAAATCTTGCAGAAAGCTTTTCCACTTTGGACATTATTAGCGGCTTCAACCTGGTGACATATGCGACAGTGAAAAAGGGACCGAGGGCTCCCCGGCGAAGTCGGTGAAGGCCATGTGACACTGTTGTGAAGCTGGCATTGTCTGCCATGGCCAGTCTGGTCCACCATTCGAACTTGTCGAGCTTGCGCTTCAAGTCGACGCCACAACCATAGAGCTAGTCGTAGAACTCTGGATCGAGGATGTGTAGCTCGTGAGGATTGATCCGGACGATCGGGCCGTAGTGTTTGTGCATCTCCTGAATCCTCCACATGAACTGCCCTCACTTGACCACGTTTCAATAGATTTCGTACCAGAGGGTAAGTGCCGCAAGCTTTGGGCCGGAAAACTTGGAGAGCGGATGGAAGTAAAGACGCCAGATGCCGCCAATGATGATCCAGCAGAGCCCGCCAATGATCGCCGCCAGGAGCAGCCAGGTGGTAATTGTCTCCATTGTTAAATGCATGCTGCCGCCCTCCAGTAGCTAGGTAGTAAAACTCCTTGGGGTCCCACTGTGGTTCAGGCGGAGATCTCGAGAACTAAACGTTGGAAATGGTAATGTCAGTCTCGGTGCTCCAGTAAATGTTTCGGGATAACCACCAACGCGGTACTACATACCATCGGAACCAACAACCTGTTGGATTTCCGGACCAAGCCAGACCCCCACAGCCATGTCCTGTATCATAGTCAGAGCAGCCAATCGTCGATTGGGCATCATATAGCGATCCTTTCGAACCAACATCGTGGAGAGGAGCTGACGACTTGGCCGCGGTACGAGAACGCCTCGATGCATGCTAGGAGTTGCACAGTTAGACGGCACCGGTGCCATATAGGTTCCTTAGCATTGTCGAGAATAGTGTACACCCGGAACAGAAAAGTTCGGCATCGATTATAGTGGTACCTCTAAAGATATCGAGGTATACATAGGTCATCGGCAAGGTGTCGAAGGGTGCCTGTCGAACTCAGTGCTGGGCGGCGATGCTCGGAGTCATTGATGATTCTTTCCTTCCGCTGGCATCGCAGGACTGCGTGCTCCTCACGGCTGCAATGTAAAGCTACAGTTCAGTCAGGGGCCATTGAAATGACGGGACCTGACCTGCTATACTGTAGACCTGGGTTGTCAGGACCGCACACCCTCCCTAAGCCCTACAGGTAATTGCACTAGTAGGTACGTTTCAGAGTTACAGGAAGGAGAGCTTGCGTTGGAGTAACCTGGCTTGACAGCGTCTTTTCCGCTCTTTTGCTGCGCCACTGGATTTTGTTCTACGTTACTTCTCCCGCTAACAATAGCCCCATCACCAACTATGCAATCAAGAATGAGCTTTCAATTTGTCATTCTTAAAATATCTGGATCTGGTCAGAATGGGACACCATTCTTACTCCTCACATGCCTCCACCACAAAACACCTACCTTGGTCAGGTGGTGCTGCTTCTACTGCAGCAACATACTGCACAGGGTGGAAGAGCAATTCTTTGGTTACCTATCTTCTCGGCTTTATTGCCTCCGCATCATTACAACCATCAATATCAACAGGTACGTGCTCTTTGACCCTCTGGCACCGGTGTCTGGCGTCATCGGCGGTCTTGTGCCGGGACTGCGCCAATGCGTACACATCGACGTCACTCTTCGCTACCTGGCATCCCATTAGAGCAATGGCTAGGTAACTAATTCCCCCATTTCTAGTGTTTCTCGCATTTTCCTCCTCCTCCTCATTTGAGCTGCCAGTACTGCCAGGGCAAAACCGCCTCGACTTCCTCTAGTTTCATGTCGCCTTGATCTCGAACACAACCAACGCTATCACTGCCCATCAAGCGAGCTCTCGTCCAAAATGGTGATCAGACCTACCACTAACCCATACGGTGGGCATAGTTATGTTTCTGATGATCCTTCTGCCTTCCACGCATTATCCCGTCCCCGGACGGCCTGTCCCACCTTCAGCACAACTCTCAAGACCTCCCTTTTGTCGCCAGGATTGTTGCTACACTCCACCCTTCTTCCTTCCCTCACTATCAACTCCTCCCTTGCAGGAATAGCATACACCGTTGCCCGTCTCACCAACCGCCTCGAGGCCAAAGACCTGATCTGGCCCCTCGGTCCCCTCCTGAATGCGTGGTGGTCCGCCGTCTTCCGTCACTCATTTGCACACCACCCAGTTTCCATCTTCACCGCTTATAAGGCTCTCCCTCCCCCAGAGAAACTCATTCTGACTGGTGTAACTCTCTGGGGAGGAAGACTCTTCTACCGAGTGCTTTCTCGCATGCTCAAGCGAGGGAAAGGTCGTGACAAGCCAGCATACGAGTCCCTCAAACGCCAACATGGCTTCAGCTGGAACAAAATTTGGTGGAAGAAGTTCTTCCCGGAGATTGGCTGGCTGAGTTTGATCAGCTTGCCTGTTGTCACACCATTCAGACTGGGCTATTACTCCGGTGCTGTCATTCAGCAGTCGCTGACGTCAATCTCACAGAAGGGGTGGGCTCAGGCGTTGTCAGTCGGTCTGTTTACCATGGGCTTGGCCATGGAAGTTTTGGCCGATTGGCAGTTGGATCGGTTCAAGATGGGCAAGGGAATTGTCATTGGTGCAGGCGCCAGGAGTCGCTGGGGCAGTATGGAGAAGGAGAATGGCAATGGCGTCAAGTTTAGCCAGCCAGGTTGGACTGCCGAGACCGAGGTGAATGGAAGGAGAGTATCGATCAGCCGGGAAAGGGAGAACCGCGAGGAGAAGATCTGCAAAGAGGGGGTCTGGGGTATTGTGAGGCATCCCAAGTAAGTGCCCCGCTGCCCGATGTAGTGTTGCCGCGCGTACTGACTGATTCTCTATCACAGCTATCTTGGTGACGCCCTTGTCCATCTGTCGTTCCCACTCATGCTCTACGCATCCGACCTCCTCACTCCGATAGCCATACTGGGCCCATTGGCAAACTACCTTTATCTCCGATGCGTGGGCGGCGACAAGACCGACGAATACACACGGACCAGACGATACTCATCTGAGGACGTGAGCAAGAAGATCGAGTTCGACCGCTACCGGCGAGAGCGGAACAGCTTCTGGCCGGACAAGAGCCAGATCTACAACAAGTGGACGTGGATTGTCGTTGGTTGCGGTGTTGCGGGCGCGTTGGCTGAGCGAGTCATAATGGGCGTTGTTTGACTTCACGTCCTGTGTCGGCCATGGTGTTCAGGCGATCTCGGGACAATAATCTTTAACGCGGAGTTTGACAGTACATCTTTTAGGCGTTGAGGCCTTGGGAGTATTGGGCACGCGGAATCTCACTCCATCACATCTTCACCATCCTCTTCATCCTCTGTCCCTTTTATAGCGATATTGCTAACCACCCTCTGGTTGGGTTCTTGAACATGAATACATCCTCCAACAATCTCGAACTTTCTTTGTATCGATCATGGGGGTCGACTTCATCGGGTCTTCAGTCGTTCAACGCGTTCTCGTCCAGCGCTGGCATCAAATCAAATCAAATCAAATCCGGCCCCTGATTTGATTTGATTGACGATTTTGGACCCGGATTTGATTTGATGGCGATACT
>MU866351.1:0-41924 GCA_033296915.1 Triangularia setosa | reverse complement strand
GAAATGAATGTTTTGGCCATGTAATACGAAAGGGGGTACCTGTACGGATCATGTCCAGTTGTGGGGTAATCCGGTTGTTGGGTCACGCCGTCTACTGGAGGTGAATCCTCGAACCCATTCCTTGTAGTATCACGAGCTTGGAAAATGGCAAGACATGGGGGCGCATGACGAGTGGAAAGCAAAGATGTTGCCATGGCATATTTGTTTGGATTGTTGAGGTGGGTCTCAGGGGTTCAGGGGCAAAAGGGGTTTCAGGGACAGAACCTTAACATGGATCATGGGACTAAGACAAGCGCTAGTTTTATAGGATGCTAATTCTGGTCGCAGCGGCATTCTGTCAATGGAGCTGGTTTGGCATGACAGAAGCATGGCTGCTTATATATCGCAAAGACAACAGATGGAGTGTAGGCGAGTGGCCATCGAGGCTACGAGACCACACGTCGCGGTGCTAAAGGAAGAGATCATAAGGTTATCGAATCGACTCCAGAGCGCCGGGGATCAGCTTGCAAAGCTGAGGGATGTTCACGCCTATGCTTCGCTGTCCGATAGCGTTTTCGAGAAGAAGAGCCGCCGAGTTACGTTGTAGCGGGTAACGCAAGTGCGGCCAGGCATTCATGGCAAGGTCGCAGGGCGGCAGTCATCACGCAATAAATTCATTCTGGAATGGAAACCCTATCTACCCGTCCGCCAACTTCCGGCCTTTTCTCCTCTTTGCTACCCCACTGAATGAGGTGTCTGGAGTGACCGCTTGCTGCTCAGTGATACTCGACTGGCTGTCCTGTTCGCCAGCAGAAGCGGAGCAGGCACCCGAACATGAGGTTGCTCAATTCCGAAATTTTACCGAAAGCTGGAGACTCTTCCCATGTCTTTCCCCCCTGCGCGTTTACGTCCGCTCCGTATAAGATCACGTGCAGGCACTATGCGGCCCATGAACCCTTTCGTAAAGAGATGCGACGCCCTAGGTAAGAGTTCATGACGCCCACCTACACTCGATGGAGGGTAGCTATCATGACTATCAATGGGACTTCCTCGACTCAAAGGCTGGCTTAACCAGCCTTAAGTTTACGAAATCTGGCTCTCAGCTTCTCCAGGACTTTCGCGCGGCTTTTTCGCCTCGGTTGATGAGTTTCAGGAGATGAGCCTGGCGAGGACTTCTCCTAGAGAAGAAACAATCAAGATGAGATCAACCCAGTCGTTGCTTTGGCGCCCCAACAGATTGTATCAACGCCAGTCACTCTCGCAGTATCGAGCGGGCTCCGCCAATCCAGCAAAAGGGAGTGACACAAAAAGGCGTTCCTCGCTGCCTCGATGAGGATGAGCATCAACAACTAGAGCACACCCAAGATGACCCATTATCCGCTGTGAATCCATGTTGGTGTTCCTCGCTTAACGAGAATGCTCTCGGCGAGGGGGCTGCCCGCTTGCCATGGCATCTCTGGCTGTGCCGTGTTCAAGGTTGATCACATCGGCCGCGTATGATGCTTCAGCTCAGGTTCTCACCGACTTTCTGCATTTGGTCTACACTGGCGGCCGGGAGATAGTGTTCCCCAGCTTCCTTGCCGGTGTGGACGAGGGCCCTCCACCAGTATCCCCCATGCGCTGGCCTAATGTCAAAGCCTTGAAACCTGTCTTGTAGGGGGTGGCGAAGAATCCGCTGTCTTGATTATTTCCAGCTATTACATTCCGCTGTCAAAATGCTCGTTGTCGATACCTTTTTAGTTGTGAAACAGAATCTGAAGTGTTTGCAGGAAGAGAGAGATCTATTCTATACTTGCGGTACCAGAATCCCGATAAAGTCAAGTCCAAAGGTCGGCCCAAGGGAAGCAGTCAGCGTTATACATTGTTGAAATACAGCACTTATTTGTGGATTTTACAGTATGTTTTTGTTTGTGTCTCCGAATCCTCACAGCGGGCACCGTCAATGGCCCGGAGTCCCGGAAACTACGGGTATTATGAAGAACCCGGAAACTACGGGTATTATGAAGAACCCGGAACTTCGGAGAACACGGACATCATCGGTGGCCTGGGACCTTGGAAACCACGGACATCATCGATAGCCCGGAACCACGGGAACCGCGGCAGTGAAGGAATTGGAGGAAGCAAATACGAGGACTGAATGCCTATAACAGGCTCCTCTTGCAGCATATTCGAAGTATTCTGTTTTCTCTCTTGTCAAGTCAAGCTATCAAGTCAAGGTTAATATACTGGTTTTCCACACTCTCTTCCAGAGCATAGTCCTCTGTTATTAAGTGCCTACCATCTTATTCACAGGGCACAGCTCCCTATACCTTTCTCCTTACAGGGCACAGTTCCCTATACTTGTCTTCCTTCAGTGGGATTGCACACCGTCGTACAGCGCAGTCCAAGGAACCCTAGAGTTCTCAGGTTGTTGCTTCCACTTACTCGGCAGGACCTATTCAACTGGCCTGCCAGAGTTATAATTCATAACATACAAGTAGTCTCATGCATACAAAGAAGCTTTGAGGGGTGCATGCTGTGGCGCTGAAAGGTTGCGTTGACTCCCTGAAGTCTATTGCGGAATACATCTAGTAGAGGCCAACCCCAACTTCCAGTTTGCAAAACTCAAGATTTATCCCCAAGTTCTGTCTGGTTCTCCAGAAGACACACCCAACAGCCACCGCTCCATTGGTTGGGTCTGTTGGTGATAGCTCCCAGCCCGGCCATCCCATCACATCCTTCAACTTCATTTCTTGCCAGATTATGTACCCACCTTCGTTCGTATCACTTCAGACGCAGCCTATTTGGATGCCTCATGCAAGTGATGAAAAGCCGTGGCTTTGTCGCGGCACAATAGCCATCACAATCTCACATGATCGGTTTTGTAAGGCGGCCTGTGCATTCACCGGTATCACTGGGGCCCGGAGATTGTTGGTGACGAAGGTTGTGTAACCACACCAGCAACCGAGAAAATGGTTCGTCTGCAGGGGCAATAGTCAACCGGGATGACGGGAACAAAACTGGCCAGTCTGGCTGTCCCTGCTGTTGGGTGATGCAGGTGCGTGTGTCTTCATTGGGTGATGACTGTATGATGTATGATATGCAAGCCTCGTATCTCACCGTCTTCAGTGGCTCTCTCAATCGATGCAGAGGGTTTCCCGCACCCAAATCAGGCATCACTCGACTCGTCACAGAAATCTGTGCCGCTGTGTGGCTCACTTACCAGCAAGATAAGCACAGAGGAGAGCACCATGTGGGACCCCGGCGAGCCCCGTAGGGCTGAGGAGCAATGTTCGTCATACCACGCCGCATCTTTTTGCTCGCGTGCCGCACAATCTTTCCCTTCCTTTAGGATTCTCGAATTTTTGGGTGGGTGGAGGAAAGCTGAGGAAGGGCCCCCAACTTCGGGCACAGCACCACACAGACAGCGGATTCACTCGGATGTCGGGGCTAGCATCGGCATTTAACGACTTTCCATGCCAGCTTCAGCGGCGCATATCACGGCTGTACACGACTGCGGATATGCTTGCAACCAAGTAGACAAGGGATCAATAGCTCCAGGCTTGTTACGAATCACTGCCCACCTCCACACACCCGCACGCACCATCGACAGATCCAAATCCAGTTAGGCACTCACATAACACACACCATACCATGACGCCTGACAAACATTGGACGCCACAAGACATCAAGTGTCGGAAAACCCCGCCGTGATTCGGCCAACTGAAGAATGCCATTGTAGGCACAGGGAATGTCTTGCTTGGAGTTGGGGTCTAAAGCAGCAGTAAGAGTTACTTGCCCAGAGACATGCGCACGTTGTCCGGTCTCAGAGTAGTACTCGAGCTGGAGGATTAGGTGTGAGTCGATGTACAAGCCACCTTCGTACTACTACTAATACTTGCCCTACCGCAGGCTGTCGAGCATACCATGGAGAGCTTGCCCTTGTTTCTCTCCTGGCTCTTGTTGTGCCTGACCTACAGCGTTCCTCCAAGAGAATAGCAGCAAAGTCATCCTCGAAGAAGATGGCCTCTCTGCTGCTACCCTCCCCAGGGCTTCCCCACCCAACCAAACTCCTGACAAGCTCAACACTCCTCTGTCTCCTCCTCGCTCTCTGCCTTGTCAACCTTGCCTACCGCGTCCATCGCTGGTCCAAACTCCGCCACGTTCCCGGCCCATTTCTAGCAGGATGGACCTCCCTCTGGCTCACCCGCCGTTTTGTCAGTTACAGGGTGTATGAAGATATGCACGCCCTGACCAAGAAATACGGCCCTGTCGTCCGGGTGGCGCCCAACAAGGTCATCATCAACGACATCAACTCCATCTACCGCATCACCAGCGCGAGGTCAGAGTACAAGAAGGGCGAGTGGTACATGCTCGCCCGAGTCATGCCAGGGGCAGACAACCTCTTGTCGATGAGAGACCCAAAGCTGAGAGCCAAGAGATTGAGACATGTATTGCCAGCAGTCAGTTCAAATTCCACAAAATTCCCATTCTTTCCACTCTTCCCTGCTAACAGGATGCAGTACTCTGGCAAAAACCAAGACGACTTCGAACCCGCCGTCGACAAGACAATCTCCACCCTCCTCGACCTGATCGACACAAGGTATCTCTCCACCTCCTCCTCCTTCCGCCCCATGAACCTCGCTCAGAAATCCCACTTTTACACCCTGGACTCCTTTGGGGAAATCGCCTACAGCCAGTCCTTCCGCTCCCTCGACACCGACAGCGACATACTCGGTATCGTCAAGACAGGGGATGAAACCTTCCCCATGCTCAGCGCGGTGCATAACCACCACAAGGTCTTCCAAATTCTCCAAAAGTGGCCATTTTATTATCTGCTGCCAAGGGAGGGGGATAAAGTGGGATTCGGGGCGGTGTTTGGACTCGCGTTGGATATTGTCAACCAGAGGGCGAGGGAGGAGAAAGATGGGAGGGACAAAAAGAGGGACATGCTGCAGAGCATGATGGACCACGGGCTGGAGGGGGATGAGTTGAGGAGTGAGGTTGCCATGTCTTTGTGAGTTCCCGCACTTCTCCTGTGAATGCGATGAAAAGGGGCCAACAACTGTGACAGCTTCGTAGGATCAGACACGGTCGCTTCAGCCATTAGGATAACGATGCTGTTGCTCATGACACATCCGGCGGCATACCGGCGCTTACAAGAGGAGATTGACGATGCCTCCGAAAAGGGCAAAATCAGCCGGCCGGTGACGAACGAGGAGGCAAAGAGGCATCTGCCTTATATGCTGGCCGTGATTCAGGAGTCGCTTCGGTTGTTCCCGCCTTCGTCTGTTGTGCCTTTCTTCAAGGAGGTGCCCCAGGGAGGGGATACCGTCAATGGATATTACCTGCCAAAGGGGACAACGATTGGAACAGGATGCGTCATGTGGAGCATGAACCATGACGAGGACTTTTGGGGACCGGACGTGAATGTCTTTAGACCGGAGCGGTGGCTCGAGGCCGATGAAGAGAAGCGAGTGGACATGGGCCGGTGTGTGGACCTCATTTTTGGAAGCGGCAAGTTTGTTTGTGCCGGCAAGACGATTGCGTTTATGCAAATGAACAAAGTGTTCCCGGAGGTGAGTTTACTGGTGTCACTGATGGTGACCTGCACTTCACGAATGATAACTGACTTTTGCTACTAGTTACTAAGACGGTACAACTGGTCGCTTCCAGACCCGTTACGCTTGCCAACGATTGACAACCCGACGATATGGGATATTCATGGCTTGGTGGTTCGGGTTGAGAAGCGGTAGTGCAAAGGCAAAAAGCGTGGTTTCTTTGGGGCGATATTCCTGAAGGGTTCGTCAGTGTCATGAAGCAGGGGGCGTTGGTAAACGGTTTTCCTGTTCAGATACCTCAAACGCAGTGTTGCATTCTCCTTACATCATCCGCCCATCCGCGCATGCGTCGTGACTCTGCTTCAAGACCTTGTTCCCCGTATCCAAAGCAGTGTCAAATGCAACCCTAGACCTGTAGGTATGTCGAGGCTTTGGGGACTTCAGCAGGATGCCTTTCCTCTGGCCATTCTCAGGGACAGCTGTCTTGCTAGGTTCGAGCTGAATATGGCCGACCGCCGCAAGGAAAAGCAGTAGTAGAGCGGTCCCTCCCACCAGAAACTGAACCGGCGACGTCTTGCTTCGAAGCCAGACCATGGGAATCAGCCCCTTGAGTGCCAAGATGGCAGTCTCGACGAAGGCCTCGCCGAGATTAGACATTTGGGCTTGGTGCGGCAGACTCGAGATCATGGCGGAGATGATGGAGATAGGCAGGGCTATGAAGCCATTCTCCAGTGCCTGCGTCCATGATCTGGGGCCATTTACCCCCTTTTATGTGGAGAGGTCTTGCAGCATCATTGTCCTTGGTATTGTTCTACCCTCCTCTCGTTAGCATTGTCGGCGCCACGCGAGGTCTTTGTCTCCACCACCCGCAGCTCATTCAGCAACGCGGCCAGCGTCCGCCCATGCGGTCTTGCTTTGTTCGGGACTCCTCGGTTCGGTAGATCGTCGGCCGTTGGATATTGATGACATGCCCCTGAACCCAGTCGTGGTTGATAGACAGGGGGTGCCAAGGGCTCGAACTTTGGTTCCCGAACCCTGTTTTGGGGGATTTTGTTTATTGACCTCGAGTCCTTCATCCTGTTGGCACTGCTTGGTGGTCGGTCCTATTACGTTTGCAGTCAGTCTGCGAGAAAATGGAACATTATGCAGGGGTTGGTGTCTCCTCCATTTGGATAATACCAGACCGTTAGAACGTACACAGTAGGAGGTCCAGACTTCCCGCTGGAGCCGGTCGATCGTTTCCCAACCCTTCAAAGCGCGATCGGTGTCTGTATGATCTCTTGCGGGAGAGCATCATGTCCATGGCCATGTTGATCCGGCAGGGAGCATATCGCACCGCCGAACGGACTCCCCGCCGCTATCTGCAGCGCGATGGTTGCCCTTGTTGTCGCTTGCTGATCCGGCGCGTTGGGGGATTGGCAAGGTTCCATTTTCTGGAGAGAGCGAGAAGCGGAGACGGAGTGGGAGCAAGATTGACATCAAAATTGGAGGGGGAATTCGGTGATCTGCATCCCCGTTTCTGAAACAGGCAGATAAACTCGATGCCGTCCAGACGCCTGCGACAGTGCCCGAAAGAGAGGGGGGACCCATGCAGCGCGGTGCCGTTATCACGTTCTCACAGCATGGGAAGGATGTGCCAGGTAAAATTGACAAGCTGTCAATCTCGTGTTGCTCGGCGTGATTCTTCCCCACGTTTTTTCCGTGCTGTCTTCTTTTCTCGCGTTATTGGCAGCGGGGTGCATTCCAAATTCCCCGTGACAGTCTTGCTCCGACGCGGCAGCTGGGTTTTTTTTTTTTTTTTTTTTTTTTTGGTTTTCTTCTCGTGATGCATGGCACTGACAGTGGGCTGGATCAGCGGGAGACCTCTCGGGACAGCAGACAGTCAGGCAGCCCCTCCGCCGGGTCAGCCGTGCATGGCCAGGGTCAGAGATGACAAGAGGGGCTAGTCCGGGAAGGGCATAGTTCCAGGAACCAACCCGACGATCCCTTCCCGAAACATGGGGACGACGTGGGTGCTAACTGTTGTTGTCCGGACCCCCAATGTCACCAACTGTGGGGCGGCCTGGTGTGTTGCTTCTTCCAAGTGCCACTCATCACAGCGACACTAGCAGGTTTTCTTCAGTCACCAGCATACAATACGAACCCCGTCCTCGACAGCCCGGCGATGTTGCGCTTCCTCTGCTTCCTCCCTCCTTGATGCCACTCCAGAGTCTTCACTCGTTCGTCTCTAGAAGCTGGCTTCCCCTCGTTTTCCACTCTCTTTTTGAGAAGATACTACAGCAACAAAACACTACCAATTACAAACAACAACGCGTTCGAGAAAACAGCAAGCATGTGGCCTTGATCCTCGTTACTTTTTAAATCGCACTCTGGAGTTACAAGAATGCATCTCCCAGTCCCGGGTCAAGAGCTAGAGAAAAGGGACATCAAGGAGTTTTGGCAAAAGCTCATCAGCCCGTGGTGCAGGACATTCCCCAAATCTTTGGGATGTCCCACACCTGAGACACCTACCCCCGAGCCGGAGCCGACCCCGACGACACCAGCGCCGACAGACCCTCCTTTGCAAGCTCCGGTGGTGCCCGTGCCCGCGCCCGTTCCAACTACACCAGCGCCAGATACTGAGAAGCCCCCCGTCAACAACACCCCAGTAACTAACCCGGTCAAGACGCCTGTGGACAATTCGCCAGTTGAAGACCCGCCGAAGGACAATGCGCCTGGTAACCCGGGAGGTGGAGGATCTGGATCTGGTAATGGGCCCGGGTCTGGTCCTGGCTCAGGGTCTGGTAATGGGTCAGGCAATGGTGCTGGGTCCGGATCTGGTTCTGGCTCAGGTTCTCCGTCAGGTCCCAGCCCTGGAGTAGGACAAGGTCCTGGTTCTGGCTCTGGCTCAAGTCCAAGTCAAGGTTCGAGTCCAGGGACTGGCTCAGAATCCGGTACTCCCAGCTCAGGATCAGGATCAGCATCTCCTACCCCTGGCAACTCTAATTCTGGTTCTGGCTCCTCTGGCAATGGCAACTCGGGATCCAACAACAGCGCAGGCAACAACAACCAAGGAACCGCTCCGGCGGCAACGACTGAACCGCCAAAGGCGTTTCCCTCTACCGCAGGAAACGCCCTCCTGGCTGTGGACGGGACACAGGCCGGGCAGAACGACGTTACCCAGAAGGGAGCGAGCTCAAGTGCAGGCGGTGGTTTTGTCGCTGGATCAGGGGACTACACTTCTACCGACGAGTTTGGATATGGCTATCATGGGGAAGTCGATCAAAACTCGGGGGGTATTCGAGGACCCGCTTCAGGGACGGGCACCAGTGGAGGCTCAGGGGGAACCGGCCCTGGCAGCGGCGGCGACAGCCCCAGCGACAGCAAAGGTGCAAGTCCAATGGTTGGCATTATTGGAGCCATTGTTTGTGAGTCCCCATAGACTCCTTCTTGCCTTTGAAGTGAACATTGCTGACGAGCCTGTAGCCCTCCTCGTGGTCCTTCTCATTCTCATCGCCCTCCTCTACCGCTACCGCCGCACCCGGCGCGTGCAAGCCTTCCTGACCAAGTGCACGCCCTTCAAGATTGCGCCCTACACCAAAAAAGAAAAGAAGCGATCGTCCATGGGCAACGGGCTTCTCTTCAGCGACGTGGGCGACGCAGCCGACTCGGCCATGTACGAAAAGAGAGGCAGTCTCAACTACGGGACCACCACCACCACCACCACCACCAACCTGCCTGTTGCGGCCGCATCATCGGTAACCCACCCAACCCCCGCCGCCGCGCCCCCTCTCCGTCTTGACAGCCCCCCGCTTCTTGATCTGTCTCTGATGGATAAACGTGCCTCCTCCCCCACCAGCCAGCTTCTCATCGACTTCTCCCCCTTGACACCGGGTTTACCTACTGTTCCGTCCCCAACAATTCCAAGACGGTCAAGCCAGGATTCGATTGGAGCGGCGAGTATAGCCAGCAGCGGGGTGTTTTCTCCCTCGTTAATCTCCTGGCCGATGCCGCCTTCCACCGCGCCGAGCATTGCTGCCACGTCACGGCCGACGACGGCGCAGTGGCCGCCGCTGCAGCCAGAGAGTGTCCCTGCTGTTCCGCCTGTTGTGCTGTCGCAGACGAGTGCGCCATCACGGCCGACGACAGGGGGTTCGCATAGGTACAGCCTCATGCCCACCATTAAGCCTTCGCAGCCGGCGCTGCCGAGTAACTGGGTCAAGCCCAAGGGGTGGGATTGATCAGGAATTGGAGCTCCGGGGCATGTCATCATGATTACCAAGATATGAACATGACGGGTTATTTTTGGGAGAGTGGCTAATGTAATGTAGGTGGCGGTTTAATCTTGGTGATTTTCTTGATGCCAGCGACGGGGACGTACATATACCTTTATATACCTTTTTCTTTATTCTGCTTTTGTTTGATTTTTTGTAGGTATGAGAGAGGGGTTTGCCGAGATGAATGATCTTTTGGTGTACGTTTTCAGACAAGTTGTTGTGTTTATCCAAATATAGGTCAAAAGAGTGTGGTGAATGATGATGAATTGCGAAAGAAGCTGCCAATCAGAGTGCTTCAAGAAGTAAATGCTTGAAGTATGGGTCGGCCTGAGCGGAGCCAATGGTGTAGCTCGGGACTGATAAGAGATAAGAGGTATGTGAATGTCCTCACCCACCACTTCAGGTATCAATACTCACTAGCTGGAAACCTTGCATCATTTCCTGGCTATGGCCATCTTCTCCCGATTGGAACCACAGAAAAGGGCCAGGGCATAATGACTCAGCCCTTACCTTTTAGGCTTTCGGCCAGGAAGAAATGACATTGGAAGACGTGCCAGCATCTCTGCCCTCTTTTTGGCAAGCCTTTCTTTCCTAAGCCTCTCCTCTTCCTCGGCGCGCTCTCTCTCGATCCTGACCTTCTCCTCTGCTCTCTCTCTCTCCACCCTGGCCTTCTCCTCCGCTCTCTCTGTCCTACGCCGCGCGTTTTCTTCTCTCCAAGCTGCTTTTTCAATGGCTTCCTGTTTCTTGAAAACCCTTTCTCTGGCCGTATCTCGAATCTCAACAAATGGTTCGTAGCTCCAGCTGTTGTAAGAGAAGCCGTCACTGTCGGTCCTTGGTTCATAGCCTGCGCCCCAGTCGCGGACAGAGTAAATGGCCGAGTCATCCATCTCTTTGACGTCGGAATATCCGTCTTTGAAGCCGAGAGTGGTCTCTGAAATGTCAAATGAGCAGTTGATGAAGCCCTCCTTTCCTCCCTTGAAGGCGGCGGACCCACTGACAATGTGGATTGCGCCCTTCTTGATCCTAATGGAGCTCAGGATCTTCTTGGCATCGTCGAAGCCCTCTTCTCCGATGACTTTGATAGAGCCCTCCTCGATTCCAACGGAACCGTCTGTGATGTTGATAACAGCGTCTGTGAGCCTGATCAGGTCCGGATGAGACTCGGCCTCATCATAGCTGTCAACCTTCAAGTCCCCCTTGTCAAAAGTGCTTTCACCACTGGCAGGACGAGAGACGCCATCTTCGAAACTGATGGACATCTTGGTAAGATCCTCCCTGAAAGGCGTCAGGTCGCTACGGCGCAGAAAAACAATTGTACCGCTATCCATGTTGACGAAGCCGGTCTTGATGACAATAGAGCCGTCTCGCTTGTTCAGATACCCATCCATGACCGTGATGGAACCTTCCTTTTCGATGCAAATATCGCCGTTTTCAATGCTGATTGAACCCTCGCTGAGATGAGCTTCCTCGGTGCCCTTGTCGGCGTCATCTACCAATGGGAATCTGTCGAGATCCTCCTCGTCTCTCCTTCCTGTCATGGTATCCATTTCTTCCTGCTCGCGGAGAGATGCTTCAATCTCATACTGGACCGCAGTTTCATACCACCCCTCCACGCCTTTCCGGATCTTGAGCTTCTCCTGCTCAGCAGTTCTCCGTCGCTCCTCGGCTTGTTTCTTCTCCTCAATCCGCTTTCGAATTTCAACCTGTCGCCGCTCCTCCATCTCTCTCTGGATCTCGGCCATCCTTCTCTGATGCTCTGCTTGCCTCCGTCTTCTTTCAGCCTCCTCCCGCTTTCGCATTTCCCTCTGCTCGTTCTGGGACAGGAACTTTTCCATAAGTCCTCTCATCATTGCGTCTTCTTCTGGATTGGCTTCCGGTTCTTCTTCCTTGACAATGAGTGCTGGTTTCAAGGGTGGCCTGAATACGATTTCGGTAGCGAAGGTTTCACGCACGATGTCAGACTCGTGGTCGAAGATATGGCTGTATGGCTTTCGGCCAACGATAGCCACCATGACAGCCGTGTCTTCTTTGATGCTGCTCGCAAGCTCGACAAGCTGGCGCAAAGCAATCTTTGGCATGTTTTTTGGTATACGGATCAGAATTGTGGTTCCGCGCCACTTCTCCAATGCTCTGGCAATGAGAATCCGGCAGAGACTGATTGTCTTCTTGTCTGGAATTTTGCCATGTTCGAAGTTGGGCAATACCTTCTGGATGATTTCATTGAGCCAAAGGTGGGCAACCTTTGCGGTACGAACACGGCCTGACTCCTTGAATGTTCGTGCCAGCTTCTGAGCGGCCGAAGCCATGCGCCTTGGCTCGTCCCCTTGATGTGAAAACACAAGGCATGTGCGGTTTTCAAAAGGCCAGCGGCCCGTCCGTGAAAAGATATCACTGCGGCCATGGTAGTGGGCATCAATGAGACCAACATCAGGGTCGGAAAGTGCTGGACAGTAATCAATAAAATCTCGGGTCATTGGGCCAACTTTAGTAAAAGGATCGAGTCGCGCCATTGACTCTTCCGTGGCGGAAAACCATCGACGAGGAACCGGAGTATGCAAGTGCTTGATCGGTATGGTCAGTGGCCCTGATTCTACAATGGGGCGACTGCACTCTTTATCGAAGAGCCGCGACACCTTGGTAAGCGGGAGGCTAGGGTTATCCTCAGGTCGGAGGTCGTACTCGCTCCGGATATGTATGTCCCAGGGCGCCTGATCCGGCTCCAGCATCGGATATCTGTCCAGGTCGGACCAGTAAACTCTCCAAGGGTTGTTTTGATAGCCGATACTGCTGGTGAGCTAGATGGACCAAGGCATGGTTAGTCGGCCGGCCAAGACAAGAACACTGTGTGCGTTTTACCATGTAGACGTCAGCCGTCAAAACAGGTTCTTGTTTTGGATCATCCTCCCTGGCCGACAGTGATACTCCGTTCAAGAGGATCACATAATGTTTTAATGTGTGGGCATGGAGAATGGTCCCTCGTCTCATTGTGTAGGGTATCAAGGGCAGCCCCCAGGCCACATCGTCAGCCTGTTTTGTTTCTACGACGTGCTTGTGTTCCTGAAGTAGGCGAAGATAGACCTTTTGGTCCCATGGTAGAGTCCTCCATTTTGACTTTTTATGGGGCTCAAGATTCATCCACCTCCGCTGCGGCTCACGCGTCGTGACGAGCTTGAATCGAGAGGCCAAGACGGCAGTTGGGACCCGCCGGGTTGGGCTTAGCGCTATCAGCATGGTCGATCAGGTAACTGAGAGGGTCTCATTTTTGAAGGATGTCGGTGTGACGTTTCCAGGGAAGCTAGGGTCAGGGAAAGGGTGTGTCTTGTGCGGTTGCTGTCGTTTGTCGTTTGATCAAGAATATCATCTGGGAATTTTTCGATCTTGGCAACACGTGACGGGACGAGATCTGGACCCCACCCCATCTCTCACATTTTCAATCTTTTTTGTCGTTCCTGCGCCTCGTGCTTCGCCACTGGCGTTCCTGGCGATACGGCCCCATCACGTGTGCCCCAGCCAATAAGCGCCCGTGACAGGGCCTCGCGGCCGCCAACCGGGATGCCCTCAGAACTCAAGGCCTGGAGACCTCACAGGTGAGCCCCTAGTAGACAAAAACAATAAATACGATCACATATCCACCGTCTTCATGCTCTTTCAAACACCGTCACCCTCCAAACACCAACCAGCCATTACAATCCCCAAACCAACAGCTATGCATATAAACCCACCCCCACCACCACCCCTCCTCCTCCCCCCCGAAGACAACCAAACCAGCAACCTCTCCCACGAGCTTCTCATCGCTTCACTCGCCATCCAGCGCGCCGCCCTCCTCACAAAACGCGTCCTCCAAACCCTAGACAACCTCCCCCCGCCTCCCTCCCCAACCTGCTACCCCTCCACCCCCATAAACGGGCACTCCTTCTTCCCCTCCACCTTCACCTCCTCATCCCTCCAGCCATCCTCCTATAACCCCAACGCCCGCCGCCTCAGCATAGCCAAACCCGACGCCTCCCCGGTCACCATCGCCGACTTCGCCGCCCAGGCCCTGCTGATCTCGGCCATCCACGCCCACTTCCCCCACGATTCTTTTATCGGGGAAGAAGACTCTTCCTCGTTACGAGCAGACCCTGACCTCTGCGCGCAGGTGTGGGAGCTGGTTTCCTCGACAAAGTTGGAAGATGACCAAGCGGAGGGGTTACTGGGGAAGAGGCCCGAGACGGTGGGGGAGATGCTGGGGGTGATTGACCTCGGTTGTTCCTCAGGGGGGAGTATGAAGAAGACGCGGTTTTGGAGCATGGACCCCATCGATGGGACGAGCGCGTTTCTCAAGGGGGAACAGTATGCTGTTTCGCTTGCGCTGATTGATGAAAATGGGAGGGAACTGTTGGGACTGTTGGCGTGCCCGAACTTGCCGGTTTGGGCGGCGGTGAAAGGGGAGAGGATAGAGGAGGGGGTGGTAGATAGGGAGGGGATGGGGGTGATGCTTTCTGCCGTGAGGGCAAGCGGGTACGCGCTGCTGAGGCCGATGGGGAGGGGGAGGCTGCTGGGGGCGGTGAGGAGGATTAGTAGAAGGAAATCGAAGCAAATGTCGGAGCCGGTGAGGGTGGAGGAGTTGCATTTTGTGGATTCCAGCGTTAGCTGCGCGACGGACAGTTCAAAGGTGGAGGTGCTGGCGGAAAAGGCCGGGGTAAGAGAGACGAAGAGGACAGAGATTTACTCTTCGCATATGAGGTACGCGGCTATGGTTTTGGGCGGGAGGGAGTTCGTTCAGGTGCGGTTTCCGCAAAAGGCAAAGGGGGAGGCGGCGCCGTGGTGTCTTTGGGATCATGCTGGCTCGCAGTTGATTTACAGTGAGTCTGGGGCCGGCAAAGTCACGGATCTGGAAGGGAGGCCGATAGACTTTGGGACGGGGAGGAAGTTGACAAACAATTGGGGGTTGATCACTGCCGATGAGAGCGTGCATGGCAAGATTCTAGAGTTGGCGAGTGAGGTGCTGAACGATGCCAAGGAGCAGGTCTAGGTGCATTTTTGGCGCATATTTTGCTATGGCCATCACATAGCAGGCGTTTGGTTTGGAGGATACCCCTGATAGGTGGACAGAATAAATTACGATTCATCGTTATTCAATGGCATATGATCACACCGATTTCCACCTCCACATCTTTGCAATCGTGCTGGCTCGGCTTGGCCTTCTTCCTCCCTGTGGTCCTGTACCATTATTTCGGTGCAGGGGCAGCGCCCCGCTGGCCAATGCCATACCATTTTGCTGGTCCTTGATTTCCAGCTCCTTGCGCTTTTCGATCATAAACTCCCTGAGAGCTCCCGGTGAGGCACTTGACAATTGTGTCGCCGTCTGAGTAGACTGCTTTCCCCCAACCTTGTTGGCAGCATTCGCAACCTGCGCAAAGATGGCCCGAAATGCCGAGAAAAAAGATGTCCGAGCCCAGGTGTTGAATGCGAGGGCCAGCGAGGCGCAGATGACGATACTGGACAGGACAACTGTGGCAATACTACACTCAGCCATTCTGTCCATACTCGACGTTCGTATTCTATTCCAACGGGGACAGGAACTTGAAACTTACACATGTAAACCAGCTGTGTACCCAGTCTCATATGGCCCTCGTTTAATTCCTGCGCGTTCATGCCGAAGAAGGTGGCGAAGAAGGAAAGAGGAAGCTGACGATGCGTGCAGCCGGTCAGCACCGTGTCACAAGGCTAACGGGGGCAGTGAAAGAACCAGGTCAGCTTACGAAGAAAATGGTCACCACAGTGAACACGACAATCGATCTGCCTTGCACAACGCTCTCGTCTGCCCTGCGGATGGCTGCTTTTGCCTCAATAATTCCCGACTGCTGCTGCTTCATGTCGAGGAGTTCTCGCAACTATTGCGGCGTAAGCATGACCGGATCCACAATAGCAATACAACCAAGCGAGAAAGTACCTGGGTCCGGGTGTTGGCCTGCCTCTTCTCCAAATTGGAAAGCTCATCTCGGCGAAGCTTCATATCCTCAATCAGAGTCGCTGCCCGCCGGAGAGCCGACTTCAGGTCCGAAGGACCCTGAGACTCCGAGCTCATGGCCCTCAGAGCCTTTTCAAAGTCACCCATCACGGTTATTTGCTGGGTGAATATCTCTTGCATGATCTGAAGCTGATCAATGAGGTTCTGGGCTTCCATCAAGACGGACCATTCGAACTTGATATTAAGAGACTTTCGTAGCAGCTCTTCCGTCGTCTGGAGCGGGTCATGAGTGTTCATCCTTTTGACATCCCTTCCGAAACGTTCGTAGGCATCGGTCTTTTTTTCGGACTACATTGCAGTATGTCAGCAACAACGGCTCGAGCTCCGAAACAGGTTCACTCACAATGCTTGAAATAGCAGAACTAAACATGTCCACTACCTCTGGTCGCAAATCGGGCTTGGTGCGGTCGAAAAACACTTTTGAGCACTCGTCAATAATTATCAGCGACAAGTCGTATACAGACGTGATTTGCGTGTGATCGATAGCTCCCAAATGGTCTCGTATCGCTCGGTGCACAGCAGATGGATCTGGCTTGTTGCGACCCCAACGTCGAGGAAAGGCAGAAAGAACGGTGTCTGTGTTTTTTTTGTTGGCTATTGTTTCATACTAAAAGCTTGATGTCAACAGGCAAGGAAACTCACTTTCATCCAAGATCCATAGCCATAACTGATCCACCATCACCACTCTGGGAATGGCCTCGGGGTCGCTTCTCATTTGTGTGGCACGATAAACCACTTGCTGACGATCTCTCTGTGTTGTGTCGTCCGCTGTCCAGTAGTAGTATTGCTCAAGCGTTCTCCGGGGATGGAGAGGAGATGGTGTGTAGAGGTGGTTTGTAATCAGGCGCCAGTCGGCCGCTTCGTCGATGAGCTGGTACAGCTTTGATGCTTGCCACAGGTAACTCCCGAGAGGCGACTGGGGTCTCCATGACGGCGATCCTTCATCCCACTCCCCGAATTCCGAGGTGGTGCTGTTCATCCGCTGAGCACGAGCGCGAGCTCTGTCAACCACGCTGCCCCAAGTGCCTTTCCGCTTGCTCAGACGCTCGTAAGCAAATTCCTCTTCGTTTTCGAGTCGTGTTTTGCGTATTACATTGGTCATTCTGACTAGTCTTTTTTCTATTTCCCAGTGCAAGTAGGGCATCTGCAACTCCAGTCAGGATGGGGTGAGTAAGCCGACCGTGGCAATTCACTCACGAATAGCACAATGTCTTGCGGCTGTGATGAAGAGTGATGGTACACAGTCATTGTTGGCTGGGCAGGGGCCTGCGAAAACTTGTCCCCTTGTGTTAGAGGAGGCGATGGAATGAGGGCACATCGAGGGCGTATTTGGCGTGAGTGGGGAGGCATATGGCTGTCACCACCGCCGCGTTCTTGACCATGCCAGAGCTCACGCTTCAGAAGTTTCTCGGTGTTGGACTCGGATTTCTTGACACCTGGCTGAAACAGCCTTCGCTGGTGCGGACCTCGGTGGGTGTCAAACTGTGAATCGTCCTCACCATAGTATCGTGAGATAGCGTCCTTGAGCTCAGTCAGCAAAGCGTCGAATGATGCCATGTAAAATGCAGCTTGCTTCATACCTCAACCCACTTCATGTTATTAGCCTGAAGGTGGAAGTATCGTAGCTTTGTACGGTCTTGTGTGCGTCTCAGGGGCGTTTGGTCCCTGTCGTACAAGAGCTTCTGAACTGCGATCTTTTGATGTGGAAATTTGCCGTGGCAGAGGGGATGATCCAAGTTGACACCGCCTTTTCCCTTCTCGAACTGAATTAGCCACCCATTGTAACCATAATTTGATACGGTGTGGTCATCGTCGATGCTGTCTTCCTCTGAATAGAGACCCTCGATGTAATTCTCGGGTGCTACAGATCGTTGGAGGTTGGCATATTGTTGGGTCGGCCATTGCTGGACCTGCTTGAGAATGAGGCGGTTCCTGTTGTGCTGTTGCCGGCGCGGCCCGGCCGACCTAGCAATCTCGACTTCGACACGGGGAAGATCTTCTCTACACCGACGAGAAGCTCTTTCTCTCCAGGTGCTATGAGCTTGCTGGAGCGAGTCAAGCAGCGTGATCCGGTCAGACTGTGAGAGCCGGTGTCCGGAAAAATAGTCTCTCAAAAAGCCGATGCGACGCAATTCCTTCCTGACAATCTCCTTTTCGTGGCCGGAAAAGCTGGCGTAGAGGTCTTTTCTCTTGGAGAATCTCGCGGCGAGAAATGCTGCCCATGCGTCGATGATGGGCACAGGGTCAGCATACTGGTCCTCGACGATGTACGGCTGCATCTGAATCATGTGCCTCAAAGGCGCAAAGGCGGTTTAACGTTCAGCATTTGTGACGAGATAGTTGAGCGCGGGACTGAGCTGAAACAGGTACAAAAGAGGTTGGCGACTGGAGTTGCCGAGATGTGGATGCGTTGTCGTGCAGAGTTGCAGATCCTGCGGCCCAATCCGAATGGCATGTTGCAGTGCTATGGCGAGACCTGGCGGGGTTCACTCTAGCTGCACGTCGGGCGTCTTGTCACCTCCTATTCGCGGATACGGCGTGGCATATTGGGGGCTTGCAGCAACCATTGATCCGCCTTTGCTTCTTCCGTCGCCGTGCAGCATGGCAATCTTGTCAATTTGTTGATCCTCAGACATTATCCCATAGGCACCTACATCAAGATACACGATCTAGATTCCTGTTTCTGAACAGCTTCGCGGCCCTGAACTTCAACTTTGTAATCCCTATTCCTGGCCTCGGTACCACATTGTGACATGACTGTGCTTGAGGAAGGACCGGAGTCAAGCTGTTTCAGATCCACGCATATTCTTGTATGTGCTTCTGCTCCATCTCCCTTCTTTAAAGGCGTTCCACCTTGTAGTTCATTATTCGTGGCATCATTAGGCATTATCGTGTCTCGTTTCGTCAAGTCGTCGTGTTCCAAGCCATTCCTATCCTCCTTGGAGATCAGACGAATCGCACCCGCGCCGGCCCTGCCAAGTGGTCAGCACTCATGGACAACGGAGAATATACAAGGGAAAGTAGGACGGGGGAGCTGCAGGTTACCCAGGCTTGATAGAGAGCGATGGAGATGAGGATGAAGATGGACTGTCCGTACTGGGAACCGTGATATGGGATTCGCCTGAACAAGTCGAGCAGGAATCGTTGCGATTATTCGGAAGCCACACTACTTCCACTGGTATCGGGTAGTAGGTACCAGTATACCACCATCCGTCCCAGTAACAACGCTTTACTCCCCAGAAGAACAAGATGGCAAACAACGCGCTCCCCAAGACGGCCAACAAGATAACAACTCCAGATGTTTCCCCGGATGCCGGCGGTGGTGGGGCCGCTCGCAGGACGAGTGCGACTGCGGCTGGCGAGGCATGGTATCTTGGTGGCATATTGATCTAACCTAGACATGGGTGAAGAGCGATGGTGAGATACTCAGCCGCAGCCATCAGGATTGTTATGGTTGAGGACATTTATCAAGTCGAGACGGGAGCCACCACAGTCCGGCCCGGTGAAGACAGCTCCGTCGCGATAGGTGATTGCTTTGGGAGCACCAAAGTAGCCATTGCTGTGCCATGCTCATTTCTGCAGTGGACTGTTGACATTGGTTGCTGGCATCTGAGGCTACACTTGGCGCCTTTCAAGGTACATGCTGTCGACATTGATGTTGAGATAAGCCTTTGGACAAGCGGGCTGCCCCGAGGTTGATGGCGCAACTGGCATGGAATACCTAACCCAAGCTATCTTTCAACAGCCAAGCAAGTGGTGCTATCAAGTTACAAGCTAGATAGTTGGTGGGTCTCAGCTTCGTCGGCCAAGGCCCCCTCATTGGCTCGCAGCCAGCAGATGGCCCCCCCACTCAGCGCATTCTGTTTCACCGTTTCACGTCAACGTCGGCACTCGATGGATGACGATTGCATCCCCTCTTCTCCCTTCTGCATCGAACTCTTGTCCGTTGGCAAAGATGGACGACAAGAGTGGTCTTGCTTTTCAACAGCCCGTCCCGGGGCGCCCACGCTGGCAAAGGCGTAGGCCGCGGAGGACTGCTCGGAGAACAGCCGCCGCCGGCCTGCTGCTCTCGGCGTGTTTGTGCTTTATCGCGTACGCGCAGTGGAGACAGCTCCAATGCTCACCACCTTCTGTACCGCCGGCCGACCCGGGCATCACAGTACACGGCTTCTCGGTCAAGCGCCTGCAGGACGACCTTGCCACGTGTAGTGCCCTGCGGAAGAAACCTCAGGACCCCATCGGCGCTGGCCGAAAACGAAATAGCCGCTATATCGATGGCCATGCCCCCACGCTCATCAAGAACGCCACTGTCTGGATTGGTGAACCACCAGAAGGCACACCCCTCGAGGCTGCACGCAACGGAACCGGCTACGGCTGGATTCATTCTGATGTCTACCTGGAATATGGACTCATCCAGAGGGTGGAAGCCGCAATCAGCCTGTCCTCTGTAGCGGCTGACACCATCGTGTTCGATGCACGTGGCCGACCTCTGACTGCCGGCATCATCGACATGCACAGTCACGCTGGTGTGGGATCATTGCCTAGTCTCTGGGGCAACGAAGACACGAATGAAATGTCGGCCAACATTAGTCCCTTTGTGCGTTCTATCGACGCTTTGCACCCGCTTGACCCTCAGATCCAGGTGATCAAATCCGGCGGTGTAACGACAAGTCTTGTGCTGCCCGGCTCCGGCAACAACATGGGCGGTGAGGCATACGTGATCAAGCATGCTGTTGGGAAGGCCGATGGGAGAAACGAGATAAGCGCTGCCGACCTGCTGGCTGACCCCGACCGCAACTGGAGATATATGAAGATGGCATGTGGTGAGAATGCCAAGAGAGTGTACGGCAGACCAGGAGAGGCAGGACCGATGAGTCGTATGGGAGAGAGCTGGGACTTTCGCCACGCCTTTGAACAGGCAACCAAACTAGTGCGGGAGCAGGACGACTGGTGTGACGCCGCTGTGGCCCATGGCGTGCACAACGTCAAGAGCTACCTTCCACAAGAGCTAAGGTGGGAGTCACTCGGCGCTCTGCTACGCGGCCAGGTGCACTTGAACACACACTGTTACACTATCAGTGACTTGGAGGCATTCATCGACCACACGAATGAGTTCAAGTTCAAGCTCCGGGCATTCCATCATGCCCACCAGACGTTTTTGGTACCCGAGGTGAGCATCTGACTATGGTAGATAATGTTGCAGGGTGGCTGATGGCCTGATAGATCTTGAAACGTGCTTATGGCGGGGACCCGCCCGCCTCGGCCTTGTTCGCAGATAACATGTATTACAAGGCCGAGGCCAATGTTGCGAGCGAATTTGCTGGGAAAATACTGTGGGACAATGGCCTGACGCCCATCTATGTCAGCGACAACCCGGTGTTGAATGCCCAGCATGTTCTCTTCGAGGCTGCCAAGGCGTACAAATACGGCCTGCCATACCATGCGGCTCTTGCTTCCGTGACCACAGCGCCCGCAGAGCGCCTCGGATTCGGGCAGCGGCTTGGGAAGATCAAGCCCGGATACGATGCCGACGTCGTGGTCTGGGACAGTGATCCTCTGAGTGTGGGTGCCGCACCCGTCCAAGTCTGGATTGACGGAACTGTTCAGTTCAAAGATCCAGTGGAGTTGGACAAGCCGGTTGTCGACTTTATTGTTCCCAACGAAGATCTTACCTACATCCCAGGAGGGCCCCGAATTCAAGCAGACGAGGTTGTTTTCACCGGAGTAACACACGTCCTTTTGGACAAGACGCAAACAGACCGCAAACTCAACGGTCAGGCCATCACTGCTGTCTTTTCCAAGGGCAAGTTCACTTGTCTTGGGGACTGCGAAGCCGAACGGCAGGCAGCTGTCAAGGCCAACATCCCCGTCATCCACCTCAAGAATGGGTACCTGACCGAGTCCTTTACGGCCTTTGGCTCCAAGATTGGCCTCAACGCTATCGACGCGGAGGATGATACTGACAATGGGCCGAACCCCACCACCTTTGTTCGAGCCGAAGATGGGCTTGTTTTTGACAATCAGAAACTGAACGCGTCATACACCTACGGTGTCACCAAGGCTATTACGGCCCCTTCATTCAGGGGTGGTTTCAGTCACCACGGCACGAGCGTGGGGTTCTTGACTGGCGCAAAGACCGCGGTGGGACACCGCACCGTCTTCGCCGGCGATGCGTCCGTCCACTACACCTTCGACACGTCGGCCAAGCAGGACGGTACGCCGTCCATCTCGGCGGCTGTTGGGACTCTTCGTCGGAAACTCTTGGAGGCTCACGCTTCACTCAGCTCCAACGAGACCATCAAGGACGTCTATTCTGAAACGGCATTCCTCCAAAAGGTGGTCAATGGCTCCCTTGCACTCGTGATCACGGTCCACAGCGCCGATACTATTGGAGCCTTGCTCAAGGTCAAAGAGGCGGTGGAGGAGGTTACGAAGGCGTCTATCCGACTAGTCATCTTGGGCGGTGCTGAATCCTGGCTCGTCGCAGAGGAGCTGGCAGCTGCCAAGGTTGGTGTTGTGCTGGCCCCCTTGCAGTCCTATGCCGTGAGCTGGGATCAGAGACGAGCTTTGACCGGCGCTCCCCTTACCAACGGGACGGCCGTGGACAGATTGTTGGAGTCTGGCGTAGTGACAGCAATCGGGCTGGAGGAAGACTGGCTAGTTAGGGACTTGGGCTTGTTAGCCGGCATTGTGTATCGAAATGGTGGCGGCAAGGTTGACGAGAAGGGTGCCTTGGACTTGGTCAGCGGGAATGTCTACAAGCTCTTGGGACTGAAGCAGCCTGGATCTAAGGAGGGACATTTTGTAATTTCTGAGGGGAGCCCGCTGGATATTGGCTCCAGGGTGAAGGCAATTGGCGGAGGAACTGAACAGGTGACACTGTTTGCCAAGTAAACAATGACTTGGAGTGTCATTGCTTTCTCCAGATAATACGAAAAATCCAGCCCATCTGCAGCAGCCAGTTGCTAGGCATCAATGTTTAGTAAGTGTTCTGATATCAGGGAATGAACCAGTCAACGCTGGCCGACGCTTGGTTGCCTGAATTCGGGGGATTGGCCAGCCCTGTGGCGTTGCGGGGCAACTCGCTGTGTGGGCCCAAATCTTGGGTTTGTAGCGGTTCCACCACCCAGCACACCACCTGTTCCAGAAGTTCATGGGCCATCATCACGAATGAAGCTGTCATAAAAAGACTCTTTCCCGCCCCCCCTCTCACCTTTTTTTGAAGTCCTTTCATTCTTCCTGCCATTCTACTTGACACCCAGCAAATCAGCCATGGAGCAGTTTTTGATCGACAACGCCGACCGCTACAAAGAGTTGGTCCAAGCCTTCAAGCCCAAGCTCACATCCATCAAAGCAGGGACGACCGGTGGGGGAGTAGCAAATCCTGATTTTCTGGTCAGCACTCGCATCAGACCACTGCTGCCAGATGAAATTTCTCAGGGGTTTCCTGAGGGAGTCTTCTCACGAGCCGGTGACGCGAATATTGTCGACTTGCACGAGCTCAAGAAGTCGGTGAGAGGGCTTCCATCTCTCAATGTAAGTCGTCATCATGAAGGGCAACCAGGATCTCTAACGAAGACAGTCATTCAGCTATCCTGTCGACCGTGTGTTTGGTCCCGAAAGCACAACCAGCCAGGTCTACGATGACATTATCCGACCTCTCGTCCCATGGGCTTGGGGTGGAGGTGTCAGCACCATGTTTGCCTATGGTCAAACTGGATCTGGAAAGACTTTCACTGTCAGCGGCTTGGAGGAATATGTGGCAGAGACATTGATGGATGGCGGGCTTGAGGGAGAGAGGAAGTTGTACATGTCGATTATCGAGCTGGCTGGGCAGACAGCGTTTGGTAAGCTCTCGCCATGAACCGACCCTGGACCGCTTCTGGACCGCTTCTGGACCGCCCCTGAGCGACCCCTGAATTAGTAGCTCCTGCGAGTTGTCACCCGACGCCGAGCCATAGAAGCTGACGCCCCTAAACAGACCTCCTGAACTCTCGCAAGCAAATCTCCATTCTCGAAGACTCCTTTGGCAACACTCAACTAGCCGGCGCTCTCGAACATCACATCACAACCAAGGCCTCCTGCCTCGAGCTCATAGAAGCAGCCGCTTCCCTTCGACGCACAGCTCCGACACTCAAGAATGATTCCTCCTCCCGCTCCCACGCCATCTGCCGCATCCGCATCGAAAATCCTTCCATCCCTTCCGCAGAAGATGGACTGCTCTATCTCATCGACCTCGCCGGATCCGAAGCCGCCCGAGACAAGACCACGCACGATGCTGCCCGCATGAAGGAAGCGAGAGAGATCAACACCAGTCTTTCTGTGCTCAAAGACTGCATCCGTGGTCGGGCACTAGTGGACCTGGATCTCCCTTCTGCCGGCAGCGGCACCAAGAAGGCCTACGTCCCTTTTCGACAAAGCACGCTTACCAAGACCCTCAAGCATGTCTTTGACCCTGCGCCGACGGCTGGTATGAGGAGAAGCTGCAAGACGGTTGTGGTGGCTTGTGTCAACCCTTGCTTGGCGGATACCAATGCGAGCAAAAACACGTTGCGGTATGCCGAGTTGTTGAGGGTGGTGGTGCTGCCAAAGAAGGCAGCGGCTTACAATCCCAATGTTCCGGCGACGTGGAATAATGAGCAGTTGAGGGGATGGATTGCGAACAGTGTAAGCTGGACACCTCTTCAGAACAGAAATGGAACTAACAAGGCTCTGCAATAGTCTGGCACAACTCCCATCTCAGCCGACCTCCTCGCTCCCACAGAATCAGGCGCCCAGCTCCTTCGACTGCCCATCCCCGAGTTCATCGCCCGCTGTCTCAAGACCCCCGGTGGCGGAGTATCGACAGAGCAGGCCACCGCTTTTCAGAGCAAGTTCTGGCAGCTTCATATTGACAATTCCCGCTCTCAGCTCTCGGCCACTGCGGACAACGGCAAACCCGAGGCCAAGTTGACGAGGATGGAAAGGCTAGACTCGAGCGCTGACATTGAGTCACCACCGGACGCTAAAGATGTCCCTTTCAAAGAACGGATCAGGCCTGGCATGGTTGTCTCTTATCGCTCAATGGGAAAGGCTGGAGCGTTGGGGCCGAAACAGATGGGTGTTGTGCTTTCAAGAGCCGAGGCAGTGGGGGAGAGAGTGAGGGATGTCTATGGGGTGCAGGTCAACCCGACATTGTCTGGGGATAGTGAGGGTGCGAAAGGGGAGAGGTATCTCTGCTCGATGGTGATACCTGCTATCCTGCCTGGGGCGTATGACGTGAGTCTTTGGAGGCAGGCTGTAGTTGCTGTTGAGGAGATGGAGGCAGAAATTATTCTAGAGTGGGATATGGCCACGAGGTATTACTACATGACGGTGTAGAGGCAATTTTTGAGTTCATACTCGAAGTTGGGATGCAGAGTCTGTCACAGCCACACTAGAGTTTGACACTGTTTTCTGACGTGGTACCTTAGCAACAACAGTGTCAGGTCACTTGTCCGCTTCCCTCCGCAGCGGGGGATATTCACTGGCGCCATTGTCAGCAGGCATCTTTTCAATCCAGATAGGCTAGGCCGCGAAGCCGATACCGGCATCGGCCGGTCTTTAGCACCACCTTCCTCTTTTTGTTATGCTTTCTAATTTTTTTGTTTTTTTTTAGGTTTTTTTTTTGGCTTTTTGAACTCACTCGGTATTTCTGGTTCACACATAGGGCTGGGACTGAGCTGCACATCTCCCGCATACGACGCGTCAACGCTTCACTTCCCTCATTACCGACGCTTGGTTCCGACCACACGCGAGCACCGGGCAGACGGTTCCATATTGTGCCAACGTTGATAAGACGGCGCGTACGTGCATATCGAAATACCCGGGTGGTTGACCGTTGGGTGGTATGTTCTTGGCACTATGGACGGCATTTGGGAAGAGATTTGATGGGAACAGAGTCTCAGAAACAGGTGCATTTGCCCCTGCATACTGCGTTTGGGCGATTGGGGTTGTGCATATCCATGATTAACTGCGTGCAGTTTGAATGTGGAAAAAAGTCCTCGGATGTTACTGTTTGGAGGCTGACAGGATGGGAAGAGATAGGTAGGTAGTTGCGGTTGTTTTCGGGATGTGGGCTTCGGGTCGTTGATGAAAAAGGGCAAGGAGACATGTGACTTTGGCAGGGGTTTTGTGAGAACGCGCTAAAGCCAATTCCCTTTTTATCAGTTCCCCTGATCCTTGCTTGGTGCCCTTGGTGCAGATTTAGCGCAACGTCATTTGATAACGTTGTCGCGCAAGGGGCCGGCCCGTCTGAGGGTTGTGGCTTGCGGTTTGCGCTGAACTGGCTTCGGTCAAGGCGTGCGACAGATTTAATAGCGCAAGCACTTGTGGCGTCTTCTAGTGCTGCATGGAAGGCTTGGGAGTGGCTGCTTCGGTCCTTCTTCTAGAAAGAAAACACGAGCCGCGCAAGAAAGCAAGGTCTGGCATTGACTGACGACGGGGGACAGCCACGATGTCGATGTTTGTCGACGCTCAGATCACCTCACCATTCTCCAGTCTGGACCTTTAGCCGTACCGCTTTGCTGGAACGAGGTTGGCTGCACGCATGTGCAGCAATCAATGAGAAAAGTGGTACCTCTCTCTAACCCCCTGGACGACCACACGTGGAGAATAGCTTACGCTGGGCGAGACACCCCACATCAACACCACCTTGCACAACCATGCTGTGCAGGTATTGTCGACCAATCACGCCCGGCTGAAGGTTGGGAGGAGTTCTGGTTCGATGCCTTTCCCAAAGGCTGCTGGTGCTGCCAACCCCCGGACGAATTGGGAAGCGGATTCCGACACTCGTGGAAGCCAACCTCTCAAGGGGCATGATGGGACTCCAGTTGAACTCCACAGAGACACCAAGACCCTGCTGATCTCTCTTTTGGCATGCTTCACTGTCGATCCGAGCAACTGGCAGACACTTGTTGACTCCAGCCTCTTTCACCTCAACATCGTCAACACCTTCATTGTTCCCACTTCACGCTGTTGGGGCTGCTCGCTGACGGGCTCTACACCTAACCAACGCTGACCAGCAAAGCCTGCTCCTCTTGACTGAAGCCATGCGCCAGCAACCATGACGCTCTACTCGTCTCCGCCCCCGGCACGGCCCTTTAGCGATGACAAGCCTACGCTCTTGACTTCGTGGTGGATTACGCTACTATGTGCCTTCATCATCCTCCTCCGTCTCGTGGGGCGCTTTGTACGGGTCGAGAAGCTGTTTGGAGAGGACAAGGTCGCCGCCCTGGTGTTGATACCCCTCTTCTTGCGCATGGCCTTCGTGCACCCTATTCTCTTGTTTGGAACCAACAACGTTGAGTTGAACGACGAGCTGGTCTTGTCGGACGAGGGACTTCGGCGGCGGGCCATCGGCAGTGGTCTGGTGCTCATCAGTCGTATAATCTACGCAGCAGTGTAAGGTCCCTCAACTTTCTTTTGCATAGCAACGCGGTAGCTGACGATGCCATGCTCAGACTATGGCTCCTCAAGCTCGTTACCCTCGAGTTCTTTGATCGCCTGGTTGGACTTTCGGGGAGGAATCGCTACACCATGCTCCTCCGGTCCATGCGCATCGCTTTGGCCGCCACTTTCCTGGCGGTTGTTATCAGTAATCTTGTGGAATGCCAACCCTTCCCAAAGTACTGGCAGGTCACTCCGGACCCGGGGCCTCAGTGTCGTCAGGGCTACGCAAACCTCCTCACGGTCTCGGTTTGTAACGCCCTGACTGACTTGCTACTGGTTGTGTTCCCGGTTCCCATCGTGATACAAAGCCGACTCCCGATGGGACACAAATCTCTGCTGGTTGCCCTCTTCTGCCTCCACATCTTTACAGTTGTGGTGGCCATTTATCGGGTGCCTCAGATTATCAATGAGCAGGGATATCAAGCGACGAGGACCACGTGGGCCTCGGCCGAGATCTTGATGGCGACATTCGCAGCCAACGCCCTCACCATCGGCACGTTTATGCGAGACAAGGGCGTCAAGAAGAAGAAGTTCAAGTACGAGCCGACAGCGTCGGCAAACAGAAGGAACTCGGCAAAGGATTCAATGGCCATTTCAAAGAAGCCGTCTTGGGACGAGGACGATGATATTGAGGCGGATTGCTCCGAAGGAAAAGGCGGCGGAGTGCTGGGTCGTACAAGAGCGCCCGACATCTCCCCCTCGACATCGAAGCAGATCGAGGATGGCCAAAGGGAAGCTAAATCTCCCAGGGCACACCACAGCAGCCGATCAGCGAGTATGGACTCGCTGATTCCGAGGGGCCGACATGCTCCTGGATCACAGGTGGTGAAAACCACGACTTTTGAAATGACAGTCTCGTCGTCTGATGACCGGGAACACATTCAGTGCCAAAAGCAGGCCCACATAGGGCTCTGTCTGGCACCGGTTCACGGGGTGGTCACGGCGACTGCAAAGGGACGCGGTAGGGGTTCTAGCATCCTTCTTCGCGAGATGAAACCGTTGCCCAGCACGCAGGCGGAGGTAGAGCAACAGCAGCGCTGACGAACTGGGTCATGTTGATGTCACGGTGACGATGTCATTTCCTGTACTCGTATCTTACACCTAGGTAGTTTTAGTGTTTAGTTTTTGGGCATTTTTAGCGAACTTGATGAACATCATCATGGCACTTCCACATGGGCGGTGGTGCGCGAGAAGCCAGGGTATCGGTGGTTGGGTGTGATGGGCTATTGTCTCGTCCCCTCGCAGTGGGCACGTCGAGATGCCCCCTGGATGCATCCGCCCCTGCATCCATCCATTCACGTGCATTTCTTCCTTTTGGAGCTATTTTCTTCAGCAGTTGATACATCATTCGCCATCAAGGGAACCCTATGGAGTTGTAACGGCAATGGTGATTTTGCTTTTTTCACAGGTGGAGTGTCCCTTGAATCTGCGGGGTGCGGGTGAGTGGGCGGGGGGATCATCATTTGTGGAGCTCTCCGATGACACAAGACACCCAGCGGCACAACCCTCGTGGCAGACCAGGTCCTGTCCACGGGCAGTCGTTGCATCTGATGGAGATAACCTCGGCCGGATCCCACCGCTCTTTTTGCTATTGATACCGAAAGAGAGGTTGGTGAGTTTGACGGATGGATGGTGATGGTGATGGCGATGGTCACGGTTATGGTGCTCCGTACCTAAGCAATCTCAAACAAGGCCTTTGTCATGTGCGCCACAGGCATTGTTCCAAATATCGGAGTCTTGTCCCCCCCCCCCCCCCCCCCACACACACCCTTTTCCATCTTGAATCTCGCCCTGGGACGGACACAACTTGACACTGCGGGAAGACAGACGGACATCAGGTACATTCGAGGTCTGAGACCTGAAAACCACGCAATCGGTTCCCAAAAGGCGCTAATGCAGCCCAGAGTAGCCCCCTGTCGGCTTGGTTCAGGCGCGACTTTAGTCGTTGGTCGGGGGCGGCACGGTGGGGCACACCTCTTTCGGGGACCCTCAGTTCGCTGCGACCCCAGCAATCTGATGGCAATCATGTTGCTGGGATTCACACACTCTCGTCCCTTTTTATCCTTTTTGTTTGTCCTCTCCTGCTGCACCCGAGGGTAACCTCCAGCTTCCAGACCCTGCCGCCAGGACGGTTGCTCAAGAGACTGGACCGCGAAAGCATCTGTCGAGCTATTCAGAGGCATCACACCCTACACACCATCAACGGCTGCATCGGCAGCCCGCTGGCAATCAACACAATCACCCCCAATTCGGAGACCGCAGTGCGGGGCAAATATTGGCAGGACTGTCCATGTTTTCTTATCTTTCTGCTTGACTGCCGCTAGTCGACACCCACGACACCCTCCCAGCCCCATACCCAAAATTTCCATGCTGCATTCCATTCCCATTAACGGCCCTTTTTGCAGTGGAAATTTCGACTGCTGAGACAGACAGAGTCGCCAACAATAGTAGGCCACTGCGGCTCTTATCTTTAAAGGGGTACCCATCTTCCACACACACACAAGCGCCAGGGGTTCTCCACGAACACAACCGTTTATCAGTGGACCCGTCACTTCCGTTGTCTCCGTTTAGTGCCTGGTATTCGGGGGCCGCCATTGCCAGTGGCAAGCAACAAACTTTGAGAGTTTGACGGCCGAATCATCGCGAGAATATTACCTAAACAGCAAGCCCGGAATAGCGCATGTAATCGCGGGCCGTTTGAACAAAAGTCGTGCAACACACCCATTCCCCGTTACCATCATCAGCCGCCATTCCAATGATCCGACAGAGATGACCCTCGACCGCGACATTGAGATGAGCCAGCTGGATCGCACCCGCAGTCTGGCCGAGGGCAGCAGCTTTACCGTCCATGGACAGAGCCGGGCGTCAGAGGCTGATCATCACCATCACCAACATCACCCTCATAATGCCGTCGGCGTGGGCGGTGGAGGGGTGAAAGCCCGCGTGGGCCGGTTTATTGACACCTTTCGCCGCGAGCACCCAGACAACGTGCAGTACCACGACGACCCCAACTTTGCGCTTCACGTCACGGACCCGGAAGGGGCTGGCGACTCGCCCACTACAACTAGGACTACGAATGGGTTTGGGTCGGCGTCTGGGGTTGCGGTGGTGAGGCAGCACAATGGGGAGCGGTACTACGACCTGCGGACGGCCAACTCTAGAACGGCGGGCACGTTGCTGGCGAGGGAGTTGAAGGGAAGGCACTTGCAGATGATTGCGATTGGGGGTTCCATTGGCACCGGCCTGTTTGTTGCGTCTGGGAAGGCTCTGAGCGAAGGGGGGCCGGCGGCGGTGTTGCTGGCCTATATCTTTGTGGGGGTGATGCTGTACTGCACCGTGCAGGCGCTGGGAGAACTGGCTGTGGTCTTCCCCGTTGCAGGGTCGTTTTCGGCGTTTTCGACGAGATTTCTGGACCCGAGCTGGGGGTTTGCTATGGGTTGGAAGTAGGTGACATTTACTCGCTGTTTTCTTCGTTTGTTGCCGGGACACTTGTGTCACCCTCTTCCTTTTTGTTGTTATGGTGGTCGGCTGCTAACGTGATTGTGACTCAAGCTATGCCTTGCAGTGGATAGTTGTGTTACCCCTTGAGATTATTGCCGGCGCAATGACTATTGGCTATTGGAATGAGAGCCTCAACAAGGCCATCTTTGTGGCCGTGTTCCTGCTCATTATCGTCGTCATTAATCTCTTCGGAGTAAAAGGATACGGCGAGGCAGAGTTTGTGTTTGCCATTGTCAAGGTTACCGCCGTTGTCGGGTTCATGTGAGTTTATATGGAACCTTAACAGTGTGTGGCACGTTGCTGACAAAATACACCAGCCTCCTCGGTATCGTCATCAACATTGGAGGGACGCCCAACGAGGGCTATATCGGTGGCAAGTACTGGTCTGACCCGGGCGCCTTCAACAACGGCTTCAAGGGCCTCTGCAGCGTGTTTGTCACCGCCGCCTTTGCTTTTGCCGGCACAGAACTGGTTGGTTTGGCTGCCGCCGAGACTGCCAATCCACGAAAGTCCTTGCCCACCGCTATCAAACAGGTGTTTTGGAGAATCACACTCTTCTATATCGTGTCACTTGCGCTTGTTGGCCTGTTAGTGCCGTACAACGATCCTCGGTTACTCGGTGCTACTAGCATCGCCGACGCGTCAGCAAGCCCCTTTGTCATCGCCATCGAGAGCGCAGGTACCACCATCCTACCCAGCATCATGAACGGTGTTATTCTGGTATCCGTCATCAGCGTCGGCAACTCGTCAGTCTTTGGATCGTCCCGGACACTGGCCGCCCTTGCCGAGCTGGGCCAAGCCCCCAAGGTGTTTGCCTACGTCGACCGGCGCGGGCGTCCCCTCGTCGCCATCATCGTGGCGTCAAGCGTTGGTCTGTTGGCCTTTATGGCCAACTCTGAAGTCCACGGCCAGGTCTTTGACTGGCTGCTCGCCATATCGGGGCTGAGCAGCGTCTTTACCTGGGGCAGCACCTGTCTGGCTCACATTCGGCTGCGGAAGGCATGGGCGTACCATCACAGGTCGGTCAGTGACATGGCCTTTCGTGCTCAAGGGGGAACGATTGGCAGCTGGATCGGCTTGTTTTGCAACTGTCTCATTCTGGTCGGGCAGTGCTGGGTTGCGATATGGCCCATCACGACTGACCCGCTGTCGTCTTCCGAGCGGGCGCAAAATTTCTTTCTGCAGTGCCTCGCTATTCCGGTTGTGCTGGTATTCTTGATTGGGCACAAACTGTACTACCGGACGAGCTATATCAAGGTGGAGGACATGGACATTGACACGGGGAGGAGAGACTTTGGGCGGCTGGGCATCATCAAGGCGCAGGAGGAGGAGGAGAGGGCGTCGTGGCCAAAGTGGAAGAGGGTGTATAGGGTTATTTGCTAATCTTCTCTTTGTGTATGAGTATACAATGCCGGCGTTTGCAGAGGATGCCCGTATCTAGCTCTGCAATCGAACCGAGCTTCAAACTGCATGGCCAGTGTTAAATTCCGTTGAAAGACTAGCCGATTGCCAAACAAAGGTATCTGCCACGTTTGCAGGTTTCCATTACCATAATGCCCCAGGTAGGCCGGCAGACGACACTCCGGTAGCCCCAAGACCGGAATCTTTCCAAGTTGGGTATTAGGTTGCAGACAAATTCCCTGCATGAGGGAAGCGGAGGTCACATTCGGTTAATGGGCGTTGTAGCAATGGCTGCTACGAAATGTTTACCAATCCAACCAACTAGTGAGCATCGCTCATAGGACATGATGACAAACACTAGAGCCCTGTCTGTCCACCAAAGGCTGGAGATACATCTAGGGTCCTCCTCTCCCACTCTCCCATCATCATGGACAGGGTAACAGTTCGTCTCTGTTCTACCACCATGCTATCAAAGTTGATTCTCCGCCTTGCCGCCGCCTCACTGGCAGCAGCAAACCCACTCATCACCCCCAACGCCGCCCCAGACCAACATAATGACAACATCCTCAAGCGGCACCACGAAACAACCACAGTAACCATCACCACCCTCGCCCCAGCCGTCACCGTCACCCAAAACCCCTCCGATCCCACCGTTACCCGCCCCGCCCTCCTCACCCGCACAGTCGGCACCCCAACATTCACCTCGACCATAACCCAAGACTGCCTCTCCTACTCCTTCTTGTTTCCCCCCGAGGGCCACACCCCCGACACCCAAACGTTTGTCTACGAAACCAGATCGACAATCACCGTTTTCGACACCGCCCGCCGGATTACAACCCGAACGGTGGAAACCACCCCCACCATCACCATCACCAAGCCCACTAATACAGTAGTGTACCGTCACTGCCCCAAGACATTGGTGGTGTCGTATGTTGATCACGAGTTTCTCACGTGGTCATGGACGCAGTATGCCGGGGGGGTTACACGTGTGACGGGGTTGTGCCTGACCTCTTCTACGAGGTCAACCACCATCCCGGGGGTTACCCTCCCGACAGCAGCGACGAAAACGCTGGAGGATTGGGAGTATTTCAGTGGTGACGGGGCGACATTAGCGACGAAGTATTCGGTGGCGGTGGTGTACGAGGCTTTTCCGACGGTGAGAGAGCGGTTTACGAGTACGGTTTGCGAGGCGGGGCAGACCACCGAGTGGACGACCACGCTGAGGGTGCCGACTGTGACGGCGACGGTAACGGGAGGATGTGAGGGGAGGTTGGGGAAGAGGGAGGGGCCAGTGCCGGTGAGGGTTGAGACGGTGGTGTATACTACTGTTACTGTGGTGGGGAACAGGGTGATGACGCTGACGGGGACGGCGGTGGTGGATGTGAATACCGCGGTTTTTACGAGGACGAGGATTGCGTATGAGACTGTGGGGACGAGTACAGTTACGGTCTGCGGGAGGGGCTAGGAGGAGGCGCGAGGATCTGTTGGGAAGGGCATCACCGAGTTGAATATGCATGCACTAGGCTTTCGTGTATGAGCGAAGCACGAATATAATGTAGTGAAGATGTGGCTGTATGTACATACCGTTATGCTTAGCAGCAAAGGGATGAGTGCGGCGCCGCACATACCTTGCCAGGCACCTGCACCTTCACCCGGCGCCCAAACTTGAAGCAGCAAATCGTCTTTCGCTCGGGTCTGCCAGGAGGTATCCATCGATTTCCCACCACCTCGTAATCCATGAAAAGTCTAGCTCGAGTTCCAGAAGCCCTCACCTTTGCCGACTTTCTGTCACACGTTCCAGAGTTCTTACCTCCTCCCATGCCGGCAAGCCGCGCCAGGCCGCATATTTCCGTACCAGAACCCTCTCGACGTGGACAAGATTTCATCCAAACGGCCGTTCTCCCTGAGGCGCACCGAACGTAGCATACGCATGGCATGCACGGGGGCCACACACGACATTCTTCTCTTCTATTTCCTCCTGCTGTGATACACAGCACTGTTACAGCAAGCAATTCAATGACCGAGAGCGGCTGACCGCCTCATGATCATCTGCTTCTTTTTTTCAAAGCTACACCACGACCCTAAAGGGAAGGTTGCAGTCCGTCGTTGAAAATGTTTCACCTCTTCCTTACAGGCCACGAACCATCAGGGTTGACTGGCAAGACCCCGGACCGGCAGTTGAAAATCCGGGGAAAGGGGCATGTCGATCTCATCGTGCCTCACGTTCCTCCCAACCTCGCATCTTTATCAAGCTTTTCTTCTGTCGCACATGCAGCATTCCCCGCATGCTGTCCTACGGAACGCGAGGGGGAAACCCATCATGCGGGTCAAGAGAATTGGAGACTCATGGTGGGTTGGGGTACCTACCTTGATGATCACCACGTTACAACCAGCCATGTTGTTCGGTCACGGGTGGCAGCTTGTTGGGACCGCATGCTCACCACATGCAAACATAATGGTTCATCCAATCTATCTTTGCATTTCCATAGTGTTGGGGTGGGACCGCGGTCATGATGATGCGCTCAGATATCTTTGGCGAGTCCAATTATCTTTTCCCTCGTTGCCCTTGCCTTCTCACATGCCAGCTAGCTTTTTTTAGTGTTGTTTACTTTTTCTCTAGGTTTGCAACATCGCGAAATACTGTACGCTAAGCACTGGACAATGGCGTCCCCCTGGATTGTTTCTCTTGTGCTGTGCTTTGTGTGGGGGACCTGGGGGCAGATTGAACGATGTCCTGGTTACGAAGCCATCAACGTGCTCGAGGCGGATTCGTATCTGATTGCAGATCTTGTACTTATCGGCAACTGCAGCTCTCACAGCGACGACATCGAGAACTTGAGGTTGCTTGTTGAGTACCAGACAGGTAAGTACGTCACCTTCCGTCAAGTCTCACGATCCTGTCTTACTGACTCGAACAGACTCACGTCTGCACGTCCTCATCACAGACACCGATTACCAAGTGTTTCAAGTCCAGGAGCACCTTCTCCCCCGACCCAAAAGCCAGAACGCGACCTCAAGCTCCTCTCGGTTGCACTTCAGTTACACCCAAAGCCCGTTTACTTTCAGCGTTACCAGGCCATCGACAGGGGACATCCTTTTTGACACGGCCGACACACCACTTATCTTCGAAACCCAATACATCCGACTCAAAACTCGCTTGCCATCTAACCCAAATATCTATGGGCTGGGCGAACACTCTGACGATTTCCGTCTTTCCACGTCAAATTACACCCGCACGCTATGGAACGCAGAATCGCCCAATATCCCAAACAGCCAAAACCTCTACGGGTCTCATCCCGTGTACTTTGATCATCGTGGCGGATCGGGGACGCATGGGGTCTTCCTTCTCAGCTCGAATGGCATGGATATCAAGCTCGGCACATCAGATCAAGGTCAGCAGTACCTCGAATACAACGTAATCGGTGGCGTTTTTGACTTTTACTTTCTCGCCGGCCCCAACCCAGCCGATGTCAGCAAGCAGTACGCTGAAATCGTTGGCCTCCCAGCTTTGGTGCCGTATTGGGCGCTGGGCTTCCATCAATGCAAGTATGGATATCAAAGCATTGACCATGTCAGACAGGTTGTCGATAATTACTCGGCTGCTGGGATTCCACTGGAGACCATGTGGGGGGATATTGACTACATGAGTGACCGCCAGGACTTCACCACAAATGCGAGCCACTACCCGTTGGAGAAAGTGCGACAGCTTGTTCAGAGCCTACACGATAATGGACAACACTATGTCCAAATTTTGGATCCAGGGATACTCAATTCTGGGAATTATCCAACATTCAACAGGGGCGCTGAAAGGGATGTCTTTCTCAAGGCGGCAGATGGCTCGTTTTATCGTGGTCGCCAATGGCCTGGTGAAGTGGTTTGGCCCGACTGGATCCATCCAAATACGCAAGGATGGTGGACCGACGAGATCAAAAGGTTTTATGACGCTGGATCAGGGATCAATGTTGACGGGCTGTGGGTGGACATGAATGAAGCAAGCAACATGTGCGAACACCTGGATTGTCTGGGGTCAAGCTCTGTTCAAGTGTGGGCCTCTAGAAAAGACGCCGACCTCGCAAAGCGATATGCAGGCCCAGTCCCCTTTCAAGGCGTACCGGAGAGAGACCTCTTCAACCCAATGTACCGTATACAGAACCGATGGGGCGACATCTCCAGCAATACGCTCTGGACCAACATTACTAACGCCGACGGAACCTCTCAATACGACACCCACAATCTTTACGGCACCATGATGGCCATTGCTACCCGCAACGCCCTCCTGAGCAGGAATCCCAGCCTCAGACCCTTCGTCCTCACCCGGTCAACCTTTGCCGGAGTTGGCAGAGTTGCCGCCCACTGGTTTGGTGACAATGCCTCTTGGTGGAGTCATTATCGTACCGCCATCCGCCAGTTATTGTCCTTTGCTGCCTTACACGCAATGCCCTTCGTCGGGTCCGACGTTTGCGGCTTCAACGACAATGCCACAGAACACATGTGCGCACGCTGGGCCTTGCTGGGCGCTTTCCAGCCCTTTTACCGCAACCACGCCGAAATCCACTCCAACGCACAGGAATTTTACCTTTGGCCCTCTGTAACCCAAGCAGCGAAGAAAGCAATTGACACCCGCTATAGACTCCTAGACTACATGTACACCTCCCTCTGGAAAGCCAGCTCCGACGGCACCCCCAATGCCAGCCCTTTGTGGTTCTTCTACCCTTCCGATAGCAACACATTTGGCATCCAAACCCAATGGATGCTCGGTGACGCCCTCCTCATTTCCCCCGTGGTAGAGGATAACTCTACAAGCGTGAGCTTTTACCTCCCGGACGACATATGGTACGACTTTTGGACCTTTGAGCAGAAACCCGGAGGCGGGCAGATGCACAGGCTGGACGGGGTAAAGTGGGATGAAATCCCAGTCCACATCAGGGGCGGAGCTATCTTTGCTATGAGAACTGAGTCAGCAGACACAACCGCTCAAGTGAGAACCAAGAACTTCAGGATTATTGTGGCGCCGGGGAGGGATGGGACCGCTCAGGGGGGGTTGTATCTGGATGATGGGGTTAGTTTGGATGTCGGGGAGAACAAATCCGAGATTGTGTTTTACTGGGATGGGCAGAGCTTTGCTGCGAATGGGACTTTTGGGTTTGATACTGATGTGCAGGTGGAGCGTGTGGTCATCCTCGGAGGAGAAGGTGGCCAGGTCAAGACTCAGGAGGGACCGTGGGGGCTGGGCGGGGCGTTTGGATTTCGTTTGTGATTTGACCACTGCGGTATGCTTGATGAGATAGCGGTGATTTAGGTATGATGAATGAATGTCAGCTTTGGACCTTTTTCCTCAGATATGGCTGTTCACCATGTATTTTACCGCATGTGTTATTAACCTGACCTGAAGATTGCCACTGTCCAAACTGACCACACCAAACAACAGAAGCCCAACCACAAGCACGCACACTATGAATATGTTGAGGGTCACAGATAGTCTATTGCTATAAAGGAGAGACACAACTATCCACCGTCCCGAGAGAGAGCGTAAAGTCCAACCTTCCAGCGACCGTCCAGCGATCGAAGCCCACTTTACACTACTCACCTCCCACCTCCCAAATCCTCACCACCTCTTCTTACTTATTTTATCCTCTCCCCACTAAGAAGAAGCCTTATCGCCGCCAGATCCACCACCATTATTGTTATTATTCCGACCCCCGTTTGTCCCCGAAGACTCCCCCGCACTCCCGCTTGCCTCCCGCGACTGAGCGTCCCGGTACTGCCTAAACTGCTCCTCCTCCTCAGCCTCCCGCTGCTGCTGTGCCACCACGTTGTTGTACAGGTTCTGCCTCTGCTCTCGCGTGATGGGCTGATACTCGTCCTGGCTGTAGTTGGATCCCGAGGTCCACGAGTCCTCGCTGCCGGTGCTCGAGCGGACGGATGCTGAGTCGTCGGTCGAAGGGGGGTTCACAAGGGTTGTGCCGGTACTGCTTTGCGATTGCTGGGAGTTGTCCGACGCGGCTGTGGTGCCTGAGAGGGTGGAGTCGCGGTTTGTGCCGCTGCTGCTGTTGGGGTTTGATTCGTTGTCTGATTGGGGGCTGCGCTTGCGGATGCCGTAGTTCATTGGGGAATTGTTGGGAGAGGGGGCAGATCGACGGGCGATGGCGGCGCCATTGGCAGGGCGGTTGGGCTGGTTGGCTGTTGGGGCGGCCGTGGCGAGGCCGAGCGCGGTGATGAAAAGGAGAGAGTACTTCATTTCGGTGGTGGTGCGTGGTTGGGTGAGTGAAATGGTTGGATGGGTGTGGTGTGAAAGGGCTAGCCGGCAGCTGGAAACAAGAAGTTGGAAAGAATTATGTAAAAGGAAGGAAGGATTGGTTTGAAGACAAGATGCAGCTTTTCAAATCACTTGACCGGCAAGCGAAGTTGGTAATGGAGAAGGATTGTTTGTTTTGAGTGTTGTGAACCTGCACGATGCTGATGATGAGAAGGCGGTTTTCGACACGGAGGGACTGGCCTGACTTTATACTCAGTTCAGCATTATCGATCTCAACCGACATGGCTTCTACTGGAGGACCTAATGTTAGCAACATGAACTACTCAGCGACCGCTAGCGACAGTGCTATCCTCCGAACAGTCGGTGGCCGAAAACGCGCTACGGAGGGCCTTCGCCATTACACCCTCCATCCGGAATCGCGGGCAAGGCGCCATGGATAAGGGACGTGACATGGAAGGAGAAAGCGACATTTTGCGGGTACACCGGATCGGAGTTGACTTAGGTAGGTACGTACGGTGGTTCGGGTGCAAGTTCGAGACTGGACCCTTGGAGCAACCTCCGCTAGACGTGGCCCGACGCCTTATTTAGGGATTTTGTCTACTGCTCCTGATCGCGGTTTTGGGTAATCACGCCCTGGGAGTCGCGTGGATTATTAATCTGGTTGTGCCACGGCTAGCGTGTCCGAACCGCCGTTGGGGTCCTTGGATCAGTAATTTCGGAAAGATCTATCAGGCCGCACCAAAAGAAATGGTTCTCAGACGAGTCTGAATGAAAAGGGTTCTTCACAAAGTTCATTGACGCGTCAACCTTTCTTCTTGGAGCCTGTGCCATGAGCCTGAATTGCACTTTGCCATGGAGGTCTTACTGTTCTCGGAACACTTCAAACACATTAGCCTCTGTTCACCTCTTCACCTTTTCACTTTCGACCTTTTTCTTCTGCTTGCCACATCCAACCACCGACCGAACAGCCGTCAATATTGTCAACGATGACCTCAGCGCCATCCAAAAAGCCAGTCCTAATTGCTCCACCGGGCCGCATGTACGAAAGGCTCTCCCGCATCCGGTTGAAAGGAGCAGTCGACAAACAAGCTGACACCGACCGACTTTACCAGACAAGTATGCATCTCAATACAGCAACATGAAGGCAATTGCTCGCTGCTTCCACGATCCCTAGCATGTTGAAGGCTTGGGCCTGAAAGCTTGTTTGAAGGCTTGGGTGATGGCTTATTTTAACTTGAGAAAACATAGTCAGACATCCCCAAGCAACGACACCTGATGCCACATCCAATTACTGGAGACCTACAACAGAAGCTTCAACAATGAATCATTGCTGACATGGAAATCTCAATACCATCACTTCACTTCTGATCCGCCCAATCTTGTCGTCACTCAGCGATGGCCGGAGCAATTCGGCACGGAGAGCAACGCGCAAGCTCTTCTCATGAGTGAAGGTTTAATTCATTCCAGAAAAGCTCTTATGTGGACTGTCGCAGGGGGCGAACAGGTATATATCCTGTGCTAGCTATCAGCTTACCAAATCTTGTTAGACAAATCATCGTCTTTTCTATATAATTTGAAAAACAGTCATTTCGATATCCTCAATCTCCTTGATCAACCATGGTTATCCCTATTCCAAAATCAGCAGGGCCACTGCCAGCCTGCCCCCCTGTTGTCAGGTCACATCTATCATCACTATCAGCATGATGGTTATGGATCTCGAGTATGGGGAGTATGAGGAGAGCTCCTCCAGCGAGCCCGCCTCCCAAAACAGGCTCTCACATACCAAGCCCCAGATCACCATAATTGACATGCAAACTGCCATGGTAGGCCTGGTCGAGACACTACTGGACCTCCCTACTTCACCATCTCTATACATCGATCTATAGGGCGAAAACTTGGTCGCAAAGGAACCATTGCAATCATGCAACTGCATGTTCTGCCCGCTCATCACAACTACCTCATCGATATTCAGAGCCTTTGTGACGATGGCTGTGCCCGTCAAACATTACATATAGTGCATCCGGGTAACAAGATGTCGATCTTGTTATTCTGGCATTCTTTCTGGAAGGTTTTCTCAATGGTTAATGCACTGCTAGCGGGTGGCTGTCACAACCTTCCAAATGCGGCGTTCTTTCTCGTGGCTCACAGCACTCAAAGGCTTCTAAAAGGCTTGCCTCACGGTGTATCTGGAATGGTCTTTTTTTTCTTATGTTCAAGTTCAAGTCAAACAGTCAAAGTCAGTATACTGGTTTAACACACTTTCTTCCAGGGCATAGTTCCCTATACTTGCCTTCCTTCGGTGTCACTTCGCACCGTCGTACTTCGCAGTCCAAGGACCCCAGAGTCTTCAGGTAATTGCTTCCGACCTACCCGGCAGGGCATACAACTGGCCTGCCGACGACATATCTCAACAGAGACCTTTACTACCTTGGACATTGTGGAAACGGTAGGGTACTGATGTTGATTATGCCACTTTTTTCGGCCTTGTTCCCCAGTATCCATCATCGCCAGTCACGTCAAATTTGAGACTAGGATGCTCCCATTCCTCCCCTCCTGGTGCCCTCGTAAAACTATCCTTGCCCCAGCTCGCGAACGCCTCTGATTGTGAATCCTTGACTCTCCGCTTCTCGTGCTTGGCTACGGTCTCTTGAAGCCCGGAAGAAAAGCAATTCTCCTTAATTGGTCAGTCGTACCTCTCGTAGAGCAAGGGCAGGACAAAGGCGTCTTGGGCGTAGTATCGGATGATTTTCTCCGGCAGAGGCCGCCAAGAGAACACGGCGAAGCTGCCTCTCAGGCTGATGCCATAGAGATGTTACAAAGCGTCGGAGTCGCGCCGGATGTCGAAGACCTTGGGGATAGTTGGGGACTCCAGAACGGACTTGAGTGTGGCGCCTGATGGCCCAGCGGTAGTGAACACGCCTGGGGAGACGGTAACAGACAGATCGAGATGAGATGTTTAGGGATTCAGGGTAAACTGGACTTTTTATGAACGGTTTTGGAGAAGAGGGAGATTGGATACCAGAGGCTAGGCGGAAAAACGTCACCAAAAATTGGCTAGAGGTGATCAAGACTTCAACGGAAAGGTGGAGACGTGGTTTCTCATATCGACCATGGCCAGAGGGACCGGTCGCAAAATCCAGGCGGCCAGCAGGGTCGCAGTGTTTGATTCTGGATACACACCAGCTCAGGAGCAGATAGCCAGGGCATGCCGGATGGCCCAGCAGAAGGACGTCTATGTTTACTGGTTGATCACAGGCGGTACGTTCGACGAGGGACTGCAACAATTGAGGGTCGGAAAAGAGCAATTGGCCTTGGGAATCTTGGAGGGCAAAACTCCGAGACCAACGGCCCAGTATACGAGTCTCATGCAAACCTTGAGAACAACGCCGTACTGCGATTATGAGGAGACGAAGGATGTGACAAGGGCTGGAGTTCAGGGCTTGGAACAACATAGGTTCAATTCATTTTAATAATCTTCAGTGGCCTCAAGATCCTTGATGAGGAATCTT
>MU866350.1:0-42244 GCA_033296915.1 Triangularia setosa | reverse complement strand
ACGCCACATATCATCATCAAATTTGAAGAAATGAAAAGACTTAGCTACACTATCTTTTAACACGTATATACTATCTTTCGACCCCTATAAGTTACCTTATTCAATGTTCTTTATTTACATGTTTCTCCAGAAACTCAAATCCCTCTCTAACTGCCTCACTACCTTGTGGGTATCTTCTTTCCCACCCCTTTCCAATGTCAAATAGGTGTTTCGCTCCCTCTTCAACAATCCTGAGCTCAGTATCAATACCTTGTTCTTTGAGAGCCCTGTACATTCGCTGGGCTTGTTGCCATGGTATCAAGTCATCCTGACGGGGGTGGATGATGAAGGTTGGCGTCCTGTACCGTTTTCGTTGCACCTGAGCCAACGGCGAAACCGCTAAGGCTTCCTGCTCAGAGACCTTTGTATCTCCGTTGATTGCAGAAACACCATGCAGGAGAACTTCAAGCGTCTTGCCCTGGTGATTCATATACAACGCCAGCCGGGAGCGTGGATCCAGTACTGACATCCACCCACCTACTGCCTTGGCTGAGGTTGGCGGATTGTATGCTGTTGTTGGCTGATCAAAGGTCATGATATCTGAGCCAGCTGTGATGGGGAAGGCCGATTCTGACCCCTCCGGGATGTTTGGCTGCGCCCAAAAGATGTCCTCGTAATCGGAAGGGGAATAAAAAACAAGAATAGCCTCTGGAGGTCTAATGTTATACTCAGCCGAGTTCCAAGAGAGACTCATAGCCAAGAAGCCACCGGTGCTCCAGCCAACTGCAACGACCTTTTCACCATCTACCCTTATGTCCTTTCTGGTCAAAGAGAGGGAGGGAAGGGTCCTCCTCACCCATGCAAGAGCGGAAGCTGTATCCTCCATCGGGCCTTCTGGGAGAGTCGTTTCGGGACAAAGACGATAGTCGATGCTGACTGGAAGAAAGCCTTTGGAGAGAAGAAGTTCAGTTTGAGCAGGGCGAATGTCGGCTCGTGAGAGCATAATGTGGCCTCCACCATGAATCATTAATGCTGACACTGCGGTTAGTGACGTTATCGCGAGAGAAAAATACTCAAAGGCTTACCTATAGGACGAGGACCCATCGAGCTGGACGAATTTGACACCGGGTAGTATATGTCTGCCATCAAATCGACTCCGCCAACTCTCTTGAAGCGCATCGTCTCCATTCGTGCTTCCTCTCCAGTTTGAAGCGCCTGACCGTGTGGCGAAGTGGACGAAGCAATAACTCTCAAAATGCCTCCTTCTTGTGTCCCATCATCACTCCATTTCACGGAGGCAAAGCCAGCCTGCTTCAGGCACCTCTCCCAGGTCAGCTCATCGGCCAAGGCATGGGTTCGTTCATCCTCGAATCTCCACCAGCCCTCTAATAGCCCAAAAACAAGATCGAACCAGTACAGATTGCTCGTCAGCTCCACCAGGCACAACAAGCCGCCTTTAACTGGATCCAGCAATCCTCGAATGTTGCCAGCCGAGACGGCAAGATTCTTGGTCGCGTGTATGCAGTTCGTCGACAGGACAATGTCGTAATGTTTATTATGCTTTGCGTCAGATGATTCGATGTCCAGTGTGCTGAATCGCATCTCAATCTTCACCCCCTTTTGCGGGGCACCAGACGCAGCTAGGAAGGGAAACTTCCTCTTGGCCGCTGCAACAAGGGAAAGGGACAAATCGGTAAAGGTATATTCGACTGTGACGTCGGGTCTCTCAATCTGGCTCAGGGCATGTAATAGAGGCCTTGTTGTTCCTCCTGTTCCCGCCCCAATTTCCAGAATACGGATAGTTTGTCGAGTGCTTTTTTGGACAAGAGAAGAAAGATAGTCAACAAGAACCAAGGTGCCCGTTCTGAACATGGGCGCGTTGAGATAGACGTCTTCGAGTAAAGCCCGGGCCGACGCGGTGCCAAACAAGATATCGATGGGATCGGCTATGCCGGTCAAACAGGCGGAAAGCTTGGAGGCGGTGGCGTGTAAAAGGTTGGTTTCGGAGGTATGCTGCGGGAAACGTGAAAGCATTGCGGCGTGAAGATCAAGGGCAGAGGATGTAGCGAGGGGTGTGTTCGTACGGCGAAATGTGGCCAGTTCATCACGAACGATCAGCTTCGAGTCTTCCAGGATCCTGTACAGCTGCGTAACAAGCTTCTTATGCCTGGGATCAACGGAACTGATGAATGGAACCTCTGATCCTGGCACCATGAGGCCCAAGTCACAGCCCAAATCTGCGAAGGCTGACACGACGTATTGTGTGACGAGCTGGGACTGGAGGGGGTATACGGACATGCAAAAGTCCGAAAATCGTGTGTTAGAAGCATGTTGAGTGTAGTTGAGGGTGGCCTCAGAAAACGAGGCCCACCCCCAATTTAGATCCCTATTATCACTCTGCTTGTTGGTCTCTGAATTACAGTCAGAGCTTGCTGTGACGTCCTCAATGAAATCAGTAAGATAAGACGAATCGTACGAGTCGGACAGGCTTGTACTGGTCACAACCTCTGAATCAGTGGTGTCAAAAATCTCGTGCTTGAAAGCCTTGGGTTCCGAAGATGCCGGTTCTATCGATTTTCGTCGTACAAGGCCAATAAGAGCCGCAATGTTTGAGCATCCCAGTAGCTCTGCCTGTGAGACTTTGATTCCAAACAGATTCTTGATTTCAGCCAGCACGTCGCTGGCTAGCAAAGAGTCAATTCCAAGTTCTGAAAGAGTATTCGTGGGTGTGATCTCATCAGCAGGCATTTCAATGATGCTGCTAAGCATCTGATTGATTTCGTGTGTTTCGGCTGATGGCCGGGACAAGGGATCTATTTCTACTACCTATATGCATGCATGAAGAGGTTAGCTCAATACTTAGTTTTATCCTTGGTACATGAAGTAAAAGGCCCTGAAACATCGTTGAAACGTTTTAAAATATAACGAAAGGCGTAAGAACACAGCCAAAAGGTGTTAAAAGATGTTAGAAGATAGTATAAGGCGTTCAAAAATACCTGAAAGCCATTGAAGAATTCCAAAAGGAGTTAAAGGATAGCAAAAGCCCTCAGAGAGAGTCAAAGGGCCTATCGACTATCTTTTACGGCTCGAGGCAATCGTTTGGGAGTTTTAATCAAAAGTATAACTCACCTTTACCGCTTGAGAAGCACGGTCGTGATGCATTGGTGGGGTGATGGGTGTAGTCGCAGTTCTCACAGACTGGGTGGGCTTTGTTGGAGGTGAATGATGGTTTTGTGTCGTTGAAGCAGCCGAGCGTGCGGTACCGCTCAGTCTCGAAAGGGTACGTTCTAATGAATTGAGGGAGACGCCTCTAAAAGTGGCCCCCATGATGGCAACAACCAACTTGTTGGACTCTCCATCATAGACCAGAATATCGTTGATCATTTCAGCGGCATCAGTCGCTATGTCATAACTAGTATAAACCTTCCAACCGGCCGACGATTGCGTGTAAGCTCGAGAAATGATTATTTCCTCGATGGCAGTGCACATGAACACCTGTCCATCGTCCTTGGGACGAAGACAATTGACATGAATTCCCGCCACCTGGAGAAAATTGTCCAGAGCTACCGGGTCACAGATACCCTTGTGCATTCCAGCTGGGGCTTCTGAGATTGGAGCACCAACGAGCCCAACAGCCTCGTTGTCATGGGCCGTCAGACATCTTACGCCTTGATAGTAGGTTGCATAGTCGACGACACTTGAAAACAGCTGGTACACCATCGGACCAGCCACCTTACTGGACGAGTCCAGGCAATTCAAACGATCGACACGAGATCTTCGAAACATCTTGCTCATGGCTTTGAGTTGAGTGTCTGTCTCAGCGGATGACATTGCTATGCGGCCCTTCGCATGCTGTGTTGAAGTTTCTGTGCTGTTCAAGCTGAAAATGCTGAATGACCATGACCTCATGGCACTGTGAGGATCCTGGTGCAGAGAAACAAGTGTTTTCGTTTGACTTATCCCCAGGGGGAATGACATCTTCAACGCCTCGAAATGAGGCACAGTCAGATCGTTCGAAGGTATGTCGGCAGCTACTTGAACGCATCTAGCGACGATTTCAAGATACATTGATGCGGGGCACAGCGCGTTCCCAGCAACAGCGTGGCCTTTTGTTGCGAGTTGGTAAACGATAGCATTGGTGTTGACCTCGAAAGTGTGCTTCCCGGAAGCATTGTCAATGTCAAGCAGAGTAATGATATTTGCAGAGGAGTCCTTTTGTTGTGCTATTGCCAGGCCCCTAGGTTTGTAGTCGAGCCAATGTTTTGTTTGGTCGAACTGATACGGAGGGACGGAAACAAATGAAAACCGGTTTGGGGATCCAGAGAAGAAGGGCCAGTACTGCACACTGCATCCCGCTTTCCAGAGCTGGGAGGTCAGTTCACAGATGTTGGCCATTGCATCATCGTCATCTCCAAGGCTGGCGGGTAAAAAGAGGTCGGAAGATCTGCGCCACGATTTATTGACAATGCGTTTGATCATGGAAATTGCTGGAGACATGGAGCCTGCCTCGAGCCAAATTACTCCTTGAGGATGGGCTGCAGCGATGCGAGTGATGGCATCGGCAAAGAAAACGGGTTCTCTGGTGTGCCTAACCAAATGTTCAGATGTGTACTGATCCCAGCTCTGTCCAAAAGTAGACGTTTCGATCTTCAGACATGGTGGCCTGACAACAAGAGCTTCGGATATCTCCGCCAGCTTCTCGAGGATGGGCTCAATTAGGTGTGAGTGATAGGCATGTGTGTTGGCCAGTTTCACACACTTGATGCGTTGCTCTTGACATACGTGTTGTGCCATGGCAACCGCTTCCTGATCACCAGCAAGGACAAAGCTTGCTGGGCCATTGTAGCATGCGATCTCAATTCTCTTGCCTGTCTGTTGTAGACTCTCATTCACCATATTCGTGATCTCTTTGGCTTGGGATTCAAGACACTCAACAGAAAGCATACACCCAGTGTTGCCGTGTCCCGACCAGAGATCTCGAATCAGCCTTGCGCGCCCAGCAACAAATTTGAACCCATCTTCGAGTGACAAGGAATTGGCAACAACCAGGGCAGAGATCTGCCCAAAACTGTGACCAACGAGTGTGAGATTTGATGCATCGAGTCCTGCGTCTAGCCAGCACCTTGATGTGGAGACTTGCAACGCCAACAGCTGGCAGTGCTGGCGAACAATGTCCTCCGAGTTTGGCGTCGACTGTGAGAACATATCTGGGAAGATGGTGGGAAGGGAAAGGGCGCTGCAAACGTCGTTACAGCGATCCTGCAAAATAAGGTTCCGTTAGCGCGATGTGTGAAAAAGGGAGCAACATTCAGAGGCAAATAGGGGTGAGGTCCCAGGTACCTATGTAAACCAACAATGCTACAAGGACGGGGGCCAACTTACAAGGTGTCTGCGGAGCACGGAGCTTGAATTGTAGAGAGTTTTTGAAATGGAAACACCTCGCCCAGTTTGGCCACCAAAGGCGAGTACCACTGGAAGCTGGGTGGTCGGGGATGTCATGGTTGCTGCGGGTGTTTCCAGCTGGGCAACCATATCTCCGTGATCACTCGCAACTAGGGCTACTCTATGAAGAAACTGAGGATTCTGGGACTTGTTAATGTTGTAGGCGATGTCCCCGAACGACGCGGCGGCTGGTGTCCAGGTGTTCAGCGCAGCAGTCATTGATCGCAAGTGATTGGGTGACTTTGCAGACAGAAGTATGGGGTAAGATGTTGATGTTGGAAGCAAAGACGGTGCAACTGGTTGCTTGTATTCCCGGACAAGAATCGCAGCATTGCTTCCTGCTGCACCATAATTGTTGATGAGTGCCAGTCGATGATGAGTTGGGTTCCAGGGCTGGGCAACTTTCGGGATCGTTATCCTGTCTGCCGGGATTGTCTTGATGTGAGGATTGAGAGTGATAAATCCTGCCTGTGGAGGGATCGTTTTGTGCTGCATCATGAGCAAGGTTTTTATGATGCCCGCAACTCCCGAAGCAGCTTCGCAGTGGCCAATGCTGTCTTTGACAGAGCCAACAAACAATTCATCCTTGCGAAAGGATCCAGAAAGAGCCATTCTTATACTCTCGTACTCTTTGGGATCCCCGACTTGCGTGCCTGGGAGCCGTTAGTCATGTTAACACAACCTGAAGAGGGTCACCTCACCAGTTCCATGCGCCTCAACATAAGAAACTTCTCCCGGGCTGACTCCTGCCATGTCCAAAACCTTCTTGTACAACGAGCTTTGGGAAGATGACTCAGGGACAGTAATGGGGCTGCAGTTGGAATTCTGGTTGACGGCGGAAGCCGCAATAACACCCAAAACCATATCGCCATCCGCAACAGCTTTGGACAGAGGTTTCAAAACAAGTATCCCTGCCCCTTCACCTCGGCAATATCCTGCGGCAGAGGCATCAAACGCATGGCTTGATCCATTGGGATTGAGAAAGGAGCCTGCAGTGAGAGCCTGGTGTAGCTCAGGGCTCGTAATGACGTTCACACCGCCCGCCAAGGCAAGTTCACACTCGCCTGTCAGAAGAGCCTGATCTCCCATGTCAGTCATGTTCAAAGATCAACGGACAAAACATACCTTGGAGGCTGTATGTATGGCCACCGCGCTTGACGAGCAAGCCGTATCAACCGTAACTGCCGGCCCATTCCAGCCAAAGAAATGGCTAACCCGGCCACTGATGAAGCTTCTCAGCAAACCCACAGCGGTAAAAGAACTTGGTTGTTGTCCAGCAAGGTTATGTTGATATTCTACCTCACCAACACCCATATACACTCCAACTTCTTTTTTCTTGTTTTGGCTTTTGGTCTGGTGGTAGCCAGCTGTAGCCAGTGCTTCATAAGCAACTTGGAGGGCTAGCCTCTGCTGGGGATCCATACTCTTGGCTTCCCGGCCGGAAATCCCAAAAAAGCGATGATCAAACCCCCTGACAACCTCTTCGCTAAGAAAATTCCCTTGATATCTTGCTTCAGGCCAGCGTGAGATGACACTGGGGTGCGACGGGTCAAAACGGGCAAGTGGAAAGGGGCCAACTTGAGTCCTGCCAGAGACCAGGAGGTTCCAAAAGTCAGACAGGGAGTCTGAGCCAGGGAAGCGAGCAGACATGCCGATGATTGCGATCTCGTCTTCTGGTGCCAGGCTATGGCCAACTGAGCGCATACTGGGTGATATGCGTGAATGAAGGAGGGAGCGGGGAATAAGACCACTGGTGTGTGAACCAATGGGGATGAAAGCGAAGTTATCAACATTTTCGACGGCGTTGCGTAGAGTCTGAAACCAGTGAGTTCGCTTGCAAAGTGTGAGGTCAATGGCAATGTCATGAAGCGCTGTTGTGGATGGTGGAATGACGTTGGCATCGGCGGTGGATCTCAGGGGTGATTGTAAATCGGCGCCAGCAGGAAGTTGAAGTTCTTGCTCAGAAAAACAGATCCTTTTTAGTGTCTGGGCTCTCTCTTCGTGTTTTGAGTGGTGATAATAACCATTAAGACCAATATCAGTCCATGGCAAGCTCGCTCTCCGAAGATGCTCCTCCAGCCAAAGTCGCTTGCTGTTTGGAACTGTCACTGTGAGGACGTTCTCGTCTTGGAAACAGGAAATGTAGCCCTATCACCGTGTTAATGTTTGCAAATCAGTCCTCAGAATAAACAGCACACTCTGGGCACAAATACTGGATCCATTAAACGGCAGTTAACACAGCTAACAAGATATTGGACAGAGCTCAAACAATAGTTACTGGGTATTTAAAGATATCGAATGCCTATCAACCTATTCCCAAGGCATATTGACTTTCTTTAAATGCCCAGTAACTATCGATTAAGGCCTTTGGTTTAAGAGATAGTCTTTACTTGTTTGTTCACACGTAAATAGGTAAATCACTTACACCAGGTGTTTGATCCAACAATGTCTCTAACAACGCCCTATCGCCTTGAGTTTTTAAGCGAACACAGATAGCCGTTGCATGGTTGGAGGGGCTTTGGCTGTCGGCATCAACTGCTGCACCGATACAAGCAGACAGCCGAAGGGCAGCAGAAATGTTTCGCTTGAAGCCGTCCCAGTTCATTGACGCCGAAACAGAAGCGGCACTAAGCCACCCAATGCAGAATCCCTGAATTTGTTGATTCGATTTCAGGAGCGGCTCATCTGAGTGAAGCCCTTTGAACTGAACGGTGAGGTCGATAGCCTGGGACACAATCGTCAATGGAGCCAGCAAAGTGTTGTGCCGCCAGCCATTGCTCTCAAGGAGAAGTTGTCCGCCCTGAGCAAAGTCAGCAAGCTCATTGAAACACCGGCCAGGGTGGAAATCCAGCCCAAGCTGTTGTCCGAGCACGGATGAAAGGGAAGGCAGAGTTAGCAGGGCCTGTGTGATAAAATCAAGGTTGCGGCTTCCCAAGAGCCTTTGTTGTAGTTTTTCCAAGGACTCTCGCGTCCAGTTTGTCACCTGAGGACCGAGTAGAAAGATTTTTTGTTCCGTCATTTTGAAGAGGCCTGTGGCTGGGAACGGGAATCAGTGCTAACAGGAAGCTGCAAGGGTTGTTAAGGTTCAACGATGAGGAAGGTCCGACACAACAAAAGCAAAGAGCGGAGAACTGATATACAGATACAAAATATCTTAAGTGAGTCCAACAATCAACAGATGGCCTTAAGACTAGGTAGGTAGGTATCCATACAGTCATGCACACAGTAAGGCTGGTAAGTGCGGAAGAACCAGCATCAATCACATCGTATCACCCCTCTTCCGCCGTATCTTGCAACCCTTGAGTCGCGGGGCTTTGCAGTGACCTGCTGGCCAGGATCTAACTGGATGTCGTATGGCATATATGTACGCACATGCACGTACGTTTCCATCAATATGTGGCTGCCCTGGAAGAGACACATGATGGATAAATGCCGAGACTTGCACCGGATACCCGGTGAGCTCAATCCCGGACAGCCGGCACACGGAAGGAAAAACCCGCGTAGTGGCAGACACCAGCTGCACCCCCACCCCACCGTTCTAAGCCCAAGGGTGGCGCTCAAAACTACCTGTTGAAAGCAATGCAACTACAAACATTCCCATCTAACTAAGACCTGCACTTCATACGCCCGGCATGGCATGATAACGCGGCGCTTATTCCCAGATAAGTAGCGTTATTCAGAGTTAACCAGGTAGCAGATCTTGAGTCAGGGCTTGACGATGCAAAGTCAGTCATGATTAAAACTCAAATGGCCTGGACCCGACAGAATGGGACCGAAGCCGAGCATCTGCATGGACTTTTTGCGTTTTATTGGCGACGCTGCGGGTCGGCTAACGGCCCGTAAATTTGACCTTGCAATCCACGCCAGCATACGTGGCGGTGAATTGCAGCTTCAGTAATGTACGCCTACAAGGATAGACGGAAGGGCCTGTCAACATGAATCGTTATGCATCTAAACCTAATTGCAATCGTCATGTTTGATACTGGAGGTGATCTTCACCAGTCTTGGCCTCCAGGCCTGATTAAGCCTTCAAGTGGGATGGGAATGTGGGAGACGGTTCCTTCACCTGAGCCGATTTGAAACATTGTTGTCACTCATGTCTCGGTCATGATTACAGTCTTTCAGGGTCCCATAGCCCGAAAGCATGGGTGTTGTTTTGTGCATGCCACCTTCCTTAAACCATATGCCTCGACATAAGACCCAGGTCTTTAAGTGGAGATAGAGGGCAAAAATAAGGTGGAAAGGTACCAGATACGTCCTGCCCAGGTTTATAGCAATCAGAAGCCCTATTTTGACGCTAATGTGTTGATTTCATGATCACATCTCTATGTGAAAGCGGCCCATATTCAGGCTTGGGACAGCAGAGCCAAGAGGTTGCGATGGGTGAAACGAGGTTGATGCACCCCCTTCCCCTGCACGCTCTAGACAAAGGCTGGCACTGCAGATTAGCAACCTATACCCCATGCTGAAAATACCAGATAGTGAATATGTCTTCGGCTGTAGTCAATAGGCATCCGAGGATAGTTCATAGACCTCTAAAGACTGTCAATAGATCTATAAGATAGTTCCATAGGCCTATGTGACCATCTGACTAGCGTAAATAACCTGTTATTATCTGCTTTTTCTGACCCAGCACCAGTTATTTTGTCCAGGAGGTGCCCTGCTACCTATACCACATAAGTGGATAATGTAGGTAAGTAGAGGGATGCCATCCGACTGCATTTGTGCCCTCAAAGTAGCGGTGAAGACGCAACTTCTTCCATACTTGGAAACAACATGTATCGATTACGCAAGTGCACATGCAGAGGTAAATAGCCCCATCAAAGAACATGAAGAGTTTCTCCCAACGGGTTAGAGGTACCCCGCGTGGCAGTGGGCAAATGCGTTTCATTTGTCGCTCGGCATAAAAAATGTGGACTACCAGGTACCAAGCGGGGGGGTTCCTCTGTATGCATGTTTTGTTCGGTTGCTCTAGGAAAAGGTAAACTGGGCCGAAAAAGGAAACCCGTAATTATGTAATCAGATGTCTTGGGACATGACTGGGTAGAAATGGCGACAAATGTCGTCTGTTTGGAGTGACAATCGCCGACATTTACAAATCTGACGTTACTACCAGGTACTTGTTGGCAGACACCTTCAACAGCCCAGGAAATAAGCAATGAGAACGGATTTGAGGTATCTTGTGAAATTTGTCAAGAAGGCAAAATACCACACTATCTATTGATATGCACTCATACACGCGTGTTCGGAGGGTGTAAGCATACCCCATTGTCTGTCACTCCTGAGACGAGTCACAATCGTGATGCTCCACCAAGCCACTTCAGACCCCAAGCGCTTAGTTTCCGTTCCAAACAGCAGGGCCAGGCATGCGATAAGCAGCGGGGTTGTTGGTCCACTTGTTGTAAGCAATGCCGGGGTCATTGGCGTTGTAGATACCGGGGATCCGGACGAGGGGTGCCGGAGTCCCACCGCCGGGCCCGTTGATCTTCAGCTGTGCGCAAGTAATGTAGAACTGAGCGCGGCGGTTATGTCCCTCGTGAAGCCCAATGTGCTCGATACGCACAAGATATTCTCCCGGTGGAGTCTTGGCGGGAATGGTGAACTCAAGCCTGTCCTTGTTGTAGCTGCACCAGTTGGTGTCGACATTACCACCGCCGCGGCAGAGACCAGTCTCGTAGACCTTGAACCACTCGCCGGAACCATCGTACGTGGCCACGCTGTTGGGGGCCTTGGACATGTAGATGAATCCCGGGCCGGGGTGCTCGATGAGCTCGTTGTTAAAGACCTTGAATCCAATCTTGTCGCCCGCTTTCACTTCGTATGTCTGCACGTTGCCACCCGGCTTGGCACCGCGGTTGCAGCGGAGCTCATCGCTAGTGAGGATATCGGGGAAGGCTGGGTTGTACGAGTTGCTGTTGCGGCGGACGTATGTGTACTCACCACCTATCAAACCCATTTTGTTAGTAAATTTGGCTGAAATTCACCACTTCAGGATTAATCACATCACAGGACACAAGGAGCGCGCAAGGAGACTGGTCTTACCGATCCGCTGGCCGTTAACAAACAATATGTTGAAGATGTAATGGGCCTGAGCCTGAGCTGCGAGGCCGGCCAAGATGGCGAATGATGAAAGCTTCATGACAGCGAAAGAGGAGAGGTGGTCAAGAAGAGAGGTGTGACGATGTGATGTCGAGGTGTCATGGATCTGTCAGTCACTTGGGGAGAATCTGCGTTCTATATACATGTCCATTCACGGCTTGGTTTCCCTATTGTCTTGGAAGCTTTGAGTTTCCTGCCATTTAACGGCGTCCAAGGCTGACATCTTGGCTTCAATCGACTTCATATCGCAGTTATTTAGTCCCCCAGACCAACCACATCTACCGAATGCGGGGTGCATTCTCCGTGGCTCACAAAAACCTGGGGAAATGATGTTGCGTTGCGGACGAATCAGGTTCTCCCATCACAAGCCGCCTAAATATCCTCATTAGTCCAAAAAAACACCTTGTCTGGGTATCACAAGAGTCATGTGGCATGGTTGGCATGTCCCGCTTCGTGGAGCCGAGGACGGCACAAGTGGGATAGCAAACAATGAGCACCGATGTGGAGGAAGGAAGTGAGAAGAAAAGAGTCCCGGTAGTACTTGAAATTTTCCGATTGGAGCGGGACCAATCCTTCTGCGGCCCCCTTTCTTTCCCGGCGTGACACTTGTCCCAATACAGCACGGGGCTGGGCTTTAACTGCCGTTTGACGTCAAGGACCAGGCGCAAGCTGGGAATGCCGAGCTGGGACGTCTGATCAAAGTAAAGTGCATCAAAAGACAACGCGGTCTTGGCTACTATAAAGGAGGCACAATCTTCCACCAGTAACTTTCTTTCTTTCCTAGCTTCGGATGTCTTCTATTCTGGTAATAGGTCAGTTGTTTAAAATTGGAGGATGGTGATGCATGGCGCAAGAGTCTGTGACCGGAATCACCTTACATGTGGCCGGTGCTGGCAACTTGGTTCGGCTTCAGTTCAAGAGCATGGTGATTTGGACGAAGACAACCAGTCAATAGCGACAACTTACTCATTGGATAGCGATCGTCAAGGCCATGTTCCAGTTGCCTCAGCACATGTAGTGTCAGAATTTCACAAACCACCGAGCTTGTGTGATATGATAGGTACCTACAGCCGGAGACAGGTTGATGCTGCAATGAGAATTGTATAGACACATTGTGGTGTAGTCAATATTTATCAACACGATTCCGGATTTCGGTGCTGCGGTGGATGTTGCCTAGCGAAAGGGCCGGTACCGTGTTGTGAGAGCTCGAGGGAGTGCCGGCGTCCTACTAGTCCTTAAAGGGCCTCGTGATTGTCGCCTCGATAGGTAAGTATACATGTCGTAGACAACACAATAAGGCCTACAGGTCAAACAGGCCTTTAAAGATAGTCGAAAGGCATGAAAGGAGAGTTAATGAGCCGGAAAGAATAGTTAGTGGGCCTTGATAAATGTTTATTAAGCCTTAAAATAGGTACTAGAGCCCCTCGAAGATAGCCGACAGATCTTGAGCATAGCGGAAGAAGCGTGTTCGCTATCTTGCAAAATCTTCGACTATCTTGCGGGACTTGCATAAACACTAACTAGGTGCGGAATTAGATGCAATAACTAGACAAATCCTAATTGATGTAGCAAAGTAAGGTAGGGGGGTGAGATTGATACTCCTAGTACCCATACTTGTATCTATTGAACCCGGCAACAATTAAGAAAAACAATGACAGGCTAAGTAGCAACGTATACCTCAATTGGACTAATTATACAGAGATTCCAGCGCCTCAATCTGCTCATTATTATAAAACCAATCCTCCAGTTGTATCTCATTTCCCATCCACATCATCGGGTTAGCCATTCTCTGTACCTCGGGAAACTCTCCTCCTTCCCGGCCATTCTCCTGCCCTTGGCCCGCCATATTATGCTCCCACTGGTCCGAGGCAACTTGCTGAGAAAATCCTAGAGTTCCGAGGTAAGCATCGACTTCGAAGGCTGCCTGGTGTGCTTGATGAATTTGGTTTGGTCCATCACGTCCAAGGCCTGCACTTTGTCCACCTTGGCCCGGAGACGATTGTACGTGGTGAGATGCCACGCTGACTAGGACCTGAAACAAGCGACGAAATCTTTCCACAGCATCAGTAACCGATGATTCGTACTGCAGTGACGTGACAAACGCCTGCAATCTGGCAAGATCATCCTTGTCTTTTGTTTCAATCACTTGGCAAAACAGAACGATGAAGGGAACAAAGGGGGCCATCAGGATCGTCCTATTTCAGCCGTCATTAACGATCAGTCCTTTTGCAGAGGTAAAAACTACCTGGTAGCTTTGATAGATGGGAAAAACGCACCAAGACATGTAGGTGGAAAACAACCCGCAGTTCGTGGACTGAATCAAAGCCATGCATTCTTGATGCCGTGCCAGTGTTTGCCGTGCCACGTCTATGCACTCGGTTGAAAATGTGGTGGGTGATCCTGGTGAGTTCGGAACTGCACGGTGAACAAGGGTCATGAGGCTGAGACGCAAGACGTGATCGGAGATTATGAAGAAATCTGTCAGGTCATCACCGGCATGTTCGCGGCAGTATGGGCTCCATTGTTGCTGTGAGTGACTCAGGATTAGTCTTGCTACTCACCTAATCATGGCACTTCTGGGGAAGCACTTACAGTCACCTCTGCCGTCTTGGCTTCAACTTCTTCCAACCGACTCACCAACGTCTTGACCCTTGCCCTTTTCACAGTTTCGGGCTGTGCGGAAGCTTCGGGACAGTACAGCATCTCATAGACTTGCCCTTGTATCCTTGCAGACAAAACCCATAACAGGAAGAAGGAGGTGATGCCGAAGCTGCCAGGGTCATCGGTTGAGGGGTATGGGAGGGTGATGTCGTAATCTTGGATACTGGAAGAACGCCCAAGGCGAAGAGACAGGTTCTTATCGACTATGTAGACAGACCAGAAAAGGAAGTGTCGCCTATGGCGATCGCTATCAACTTTGGCCGCTTCTGGCTTGAAAAGAACGTATCCATCATCACGGTGATATCCCAGTGTCTGACAAAGTTCGGATGCCTTGGAGGTTAGAATCCAAGCCAAGGATGGTTTTGAGATTTCCACAGCATAAAAGGCCTACGATATGTTAGAGGATGCTACATACGTGGTAAAAAAATGGCTATTTACCCCTGATAGGAGTGCTGAAATGGTCTCATCGTTTGCAGGAAGGTGCAGCGGTAAATGTGCCAACGCTGTCTCGATGTTATTACCACACAACTGGGCATAGCCAAGATACTCGTCTTTCTTTTGCCGGTCAACATGTGCACAGGCCCAATACAGGAAGTGAAGGCCAACATTAACATTGATGATGGTGGCCAAATCGTTGTCGTCTCTCATATATGCCGTGAAACACGAGTCTTGAAACTCTTTCAGCGGCATTAACTCGTACACCCATGCCAGGCACATGACTTCAAAGGACTGTGCCATTCGGAGGACTTGGACAACAGTCTGAATGGGGGGCAACTTGCAATCTTCCAAAGGTGAAGGCTTGACAGGTGCGGCATGCGGATACCGCATCTCGTCAGCTGCTGGCTGCTTCTTCATGGCCTCCACAAGGACACGAAGGGCATCCAGTCGCTCACACATTTCCGGTTGCGAGTTCCTATCATGGACCGCTTTTGTGAGGAGCTCATTGGCAAAAGCCGTATGTGCGGTCAGTGATGAGTTACCTTCCACCATGGGTGCGGTGGTGTCTGTCGGGGTGTGGATTGAGCTGACATGCTTGGTGGCAGTTGTTGATGCTGGGCTTGTTGCGGCGGCCGATGGCGCGACTGGCACTGGGAGAGCAGAAACTTGGGTTCTTGTGGCCGTCGTTCCACTTGGGCTATTGGGCGTTGGTGCACGGAGTTGGACGTCGGGGATCGTGCGGGAAGTCGAGGTTTGCTGAGTCTTGAGCTTTCGCAGCAGATCAAGGATCTCATCCAGGCGGCTGTCAAGGTGGTCGATCTTTTGTTCGCTGCAACAGTGGGTTTGAGTGAGTATTATATGCAAGTGGTATTGGGAATGTCAAGGTGATCATACTACTGATGGCTCAGGAGAATGCGAGCCCTCTTCTCCCTGGGTCGTATTTCGTTGTAGATGCATGATATCTTGGCTTTGACGCAGTGGGCACAAGGAGACTCGCGGTTGCATCCTATCTACCACACCAAATCAATTGCATGAGAAAATGTCCTGATATGTGTAAATTGGCACTGGATGCCTACCTTGCGTGTTCGACACGCATTACACTGGATGATGTCTGGTCAGTACATCAATGCAAGCAAGCCCAATGCCAAGTTCTTGTGAAGTGGGGCAGAGGCAAAGGGGGAAGGGAAAGGGCGAACGTACGGCTCGGGGAACCAACGATGCGGCTTCTGTAGGTGGGGAAGCCGTTGCACGGTTCATAACGAGTCTGCGGCCGTAGAGGTACCAAGAGTATTAGAGGTGATGTCTTCGCGGAGATCCCGGAAGCTGTACACATGATGTCGGAAGCCGGAGCGCGAGAGATGCGTGACCGGCATGAGGTCTTTATTAAGTGGGACGAAATAGCTTGTGGATTCCGCGGGGTCCGGTCTGGACGCACAGACCATATCATATTCTCTCGGCTCGTTGACATAGCCGCTGCCTGTAAGCCCTGCCACAGACTGAACTGGACAAAGAAGTAGATACGGCTGGCTTAACAGTATCCCGATTATACCTTTTTAAATGCATAGTCGGTACCTTTACGATGCGTTCAACTCATTTAAACCACCTCATTTTTTGTGCGCAGTATACCTTTGACGGTAGGTACTCCTGAAAGTAGTTGCCATGTTGCATCGGCTTGGTGCGGACACGGACAGTTGAACGCCCGAATGCTGTTTGTGCCATGCCTATTTCATCTCGCCGTAAGCCAGGATGCTCCACTGTTTGTGCCATGCCTATTCCATCTCGCCGTGAGCTGGATGCTCCACTCTTTGCAACCCTTGGCAGCTTCCATCGCCCTTGGCGCCAAGTAGCTCTTCAAGCTTTAATTTCCTTCATGTGCTATTCTTTTCTTCAAAAGTCACATCCCCTCCTGTTGACTGAATGACACCCCCATAGCGTGCTTCATCATTCCGTCGTCTTCATCCACAACAAAGATGGCTACTATGACAGAGACGGAAAAGCCAAACACCTCTTCAGGCCAGTCTGCCGCTGACACCGTGGTAGACCCTACGCAGGAAGTCGTCCTATCAGCAGGAGAAGAAAAGGAGGAATCCAATGGTGCATACTGGGTAAGAATTAATAGCGAAGTTGCAGCCCTGTACTACAACTGACATTGTCAACAGAGAATTTTCAACTATGCCGGACCGGTCGAAAAAAGCATCCAGGCAGTGGCCGCTGTTGCGGCGATCTGCTCAGGCGTTGGCATGGCCTTGCAAAATCTGATCTTTGGGCAGTTTGTCACTGTTATTACCGACTATGTCTCCGAGGTCTCGACCAAGGATGTTTTCATGGATGATGTCTCCAAGCTAGCGTACGTTTTACCGCATCCTTTAGGTTTGTTTTGGCCCGACTAACACTACAGCAGCCTCTATTTCGTCTATCTCGGTATTGCCCGCTTCGTTCTCTCTTACATGTACAACACTTTGTTCACCTACGCCGGGTACCGCGTCGTGCGCAACATCCGCCGCGCATACCTGCGTGCCGCTTTGAGTCAGGACGTGGCCTTCTTCGACATGGGCACTGCCGGGTCGGTCGCCGCGCAAGCGTCGTCCCACGGCAAGCTCATCCAGAGCGGCATCTCGGAAAAGCTGGGTCTTACCTTCCAGGGACTGGCTGCTTTCTTTGCATCCTTCATCGTCGCATTTGTCACCAACTGGAAGCTCACCCTCATCTGCTTGTGTATCGCACCCGCCACCATCATCGTCATGTCCGTTATCGCCGTGATTCACGCCGGCTATGAGACCAAGATTCTCGATATCTACTCGCAGGCCAATTCCTTTGCCGAGGGTGTGCTTGCCAGTGCCAAGACCGTCCACGCTTTTGGCATGAGAGAACGGTTGGTTGACCGATTCAACCAATATCTTGAGGAAGCAGGAGGCTGGGGACGCAAGATCTCGCCGCTTTTAGGCATATTAATGTCGGCCGAATACAGCATAGTTTATCTAGGGATGGCTCTTGCCTTTTGGCAAGGTATCGGCATGCTTGCCCGAGGGGAAGTCGAGTCCAGCGGCGATATTTTCACCGTCTTGTTTGCTGTCGTCATTGCCACAATCTCCATGACTATGCTAGCTCCCTACAGTATAGATTTCTCAAGAGCTTCAACGGCTGCAGCACAGCTCTTCAAGTTAGTCGACACTGTGTCCAAGATCGATCCTTTTGACGAGTCCGGGGATCAGCCCGATAGGGTGGAGGGCATTGTGGAACTGGAGAATGTCTCGTTTGCCTACCCCTCGAGGCTCAAGACCAAGGTGTTGGACAACTTTACCCTCACCATTCCAGCAGGAAAGGTGACTGCTCTGGTGGGAGCAAGCGGGTCTGGCAAGAGCACGATTGTTGGTCTTCTGGAGCGCTGGTACAATCCATTGTCTGGCTCCATCAAGCTCGACGGCCGCCCTATCAACCAGCTTAACCTCCATTGGCTCCGCAAGAACGTTCGGTTGGTGCAACAAGAGCCTGTCTTATTCCAGGGGACTGTCTTTGAGAATATTGCATACGGATTGGTCGGTACCCCCTTAGAACACAGTCCTCGCGAGGAGCAGATGGCCCGCGTGGAGGAGGCGGCAAGGATGGCTTTTGCTCATGACTTCGTCCTGGATCTTCCTCAAGGCTACGACACGGATATCGGGCAGTCAGGCAGTCTCTTATCCGGCGGTCAAAAACAGCGTGTGGCCATCGCTCGCAGCGTCGTTTCTCAGCCAAAGATACTGTTACTGGATGAGGCGACGTCGGCGTTGGACCCACATGCGGAAGGCACGGTTCAGAAGGCGCTTGACCGGGCCGCCGAGGGTCGCACCACCCTGGTTATTGCACACAAGCTGGCCACAATCAAGAAGGCACACAACATTGTTGTCATGCACAAGGGCACGATTGTCGAGCAAGGAACTCACGAGGGGCTCATTGCTCAAGATGGTGCTTATGCCAGACTTGTGCGGGCTCAAGACTTGACCGTTGGAGCTCAGCACAACGGGTTCGACAGTGATGGATCTCAGGGAACGGACAGCCAAGATGAGGGTGGTGAGGGTGATGACGGTCACCGTCCAGTGGAGCTGACAAAAACAATAACACGATATCCAACAGCAGACCGGGTCCGGTTGGATGAGCAAAAGGATCGGGATGATTTTCAGAAGCACACGCACGTTGGCCTCTTGACCGTCATTGCCCGTCTCGTCAGGTCCACCCCTGAGCTTAATTTGATGTATGTGGGGCTGTTTCTGGGCTGTGTTGGAGCCGGTGAGTCCTTCCTTATCTGTCTTTCGTGTCTATCAACATGCGAATACTGACATGTTCCAAGCTGCCGCCTTCCCTGGTCAAGCCATTCTCATGGCCCAGATGATGGACGTCTTTACATTGACCGGTTCAGCCATGATTGACCGCGGCAACTTTTTCGCATGCATGTTTATTGTCATGGCGGGCGGCTGCTTGTTTGTGTACTTCATCCTCGGCTGGGCCTGCAACACGATTTCTCAAACGTTGACGCGGAAGCTCCGCCGGCAAGTCTTTGACAACTTGTTGCAGCAGGATATCCAGTTCTTTGATCGGCAAGAAAACAGTGTTGGTTCTTTGGTCAGCCACGTCGAATCGGACCCCCAGGGAGTCTTTGAGTTGATGGGTATCAATGTTGGGCTCATTCTGATCTCAGTTCTCAACCTCGGAGCGTGCAGCATCATGGCAATTGCGCACAGCTGGAAGCTGGGTCTGGTCGTGGTGTTTGCCGGGATGCCACCGCTTGCCTTGTCCGGTTTCTTCAAGATTCGGCTCGACGTAAAGCTGGATCAGATGGTCTCCAAGCGCCACTCGAAAAGCTCGGCTATCGCCTCAGAGTCCATCAATGCCATACGAACAGTATCTTCGTTGGCTTTGGAGGACAAAGTTCTCGAGAAGTACACGGCCGAGTTGGACCATGCCGTTGCCGGATCCGTCAAACCCCTCACCCTTATCATGACCTGCTTCGCTTTCACTCAAGGAATCGAATACTGGTTCATGTCTTTAGGCTTCTGGTACGGCTGCAAACTTGTTTCGGATCTAGAGACCACCATGTACGATTTCTTCGTTTGCTTCATGGGTGTTTTTTTCTCGGCGCAAGCGGCCTCGCAGTTTTTTGCATTTTCGACAAGCATTACCAAGGGACAAAACTCAGCAAATTACATTTTCTGGCTCTCTGAGCTTCAACCGACAGTCAAGGAGACGTCGGAAAATCAAGACAGGAAACCGTCGTCTGGTGGCCCCGTCGAGCTTGACAATGTTCGCTTTTCTTATCCCCTTCGCCCAGACACGACTGTCCTACGGGGCGTGGATTTAGAGGTGCGTTTCTTTCTGGAAGTTGGAGTCTCTTGCGTGCTATAGCTGACATTTGTGACAGATCAAAAAAGGACAATTCGTTGCTGTTGTTGGTGCCTCCGGTTGTGGCAAGTCCACCATTATCGGTCTTCTTGAACGCTTTTACGACGCTTCTACTGGCACCGTCCGCATTGCCTCTGATCCTCTCCCAACGTTGAACCCTCGCCATTATCGTGCGATTGTCTCTCTTGTCCAGCAAGAACCAACTCTTTTCCAAGGCACCATCCAAGAAAATATCGCTCTGGGACTCGACGATAGCGACATGCCCGCCGAAAAAGACGCCGACTTGTCGAGTCGGGTTGAGGCCGCACTTCGCGCAGCAAATGCTTGGGATTTTGTTTGCTCTCTTCCAGACGGTGTGGCGACTTTCGCTGGGTCTAAGGGAAACCAGTTATCAGGTGGACAAAGACAACGGATTGCTATTGCGCGCGCTCTCATCCGCAACCCACAGATTCTGTTGCTGGATGAGGCAACTAGTGCGTTGGATAGCGAGTCTGAGAGAATTGTGCAGGATGCCCTCGCCGAAGCAGCAAAGGAGGGTGACCGAATCACTGTAGCGGTTGCTCATCGACTGAGCACCATCAAGGATGCAGATCTCATCTGCGTATTCCACGCAGGGAAGATTGTGGAGGCAGGGACGCATGTTAGCCTTGTGGGGAAGAATGGGATCTACAAACAAATGTGCGAGGCCCAAAACCTCCAGGATTAGTTTCGCTCTTCTTTTTCTTTTGTTTTTATTTTTGGATTAGAGGATATTACCAGGTATATAGAGTATTAATAATGAACATAGTAATTATCACAAGCTTTCAATTTGATGAATGCCGTTGCCAGTGCCGTCGACATTCATGTCCACATGCGTTATTCCCTGAGGTGAGGTTTCATGGCTCGCCAAATAGATCCACGCTGTGGCTGCCATGCAAACCCCAGAGCCACACGAACTCCGTAAGCATGGGATGGGCTCCAAACCTTAGAACTCAATCTTGCCTCATCAAGGCTTGCCACGTTTGGACAAAAGCTACACGGCAGGACGTGGAGTAAAGATGTCACTGTGCTTTCAGGCATTACAGGCACAGTATAGAGAAAAAAATTAAACACTGGCAGTTCTCATAAATAAACCTTTTCGATAGCGTGCTCCCCTCACCTCTTTTCGTTGCTGGGTCGGAAAGAATCACATTCCACTAACGGCTGCCCAGCTACATGGCTTCCCCGAGGTATAGCCGTCGTCTCGGAGTGTAAGGGAATTGTGGGTATTGGAAGTTGAGAGCTAATGAGGCTAGGAACTAATCAGCAGTGGATCATAGAGGATCATTGTGGAGAAGTGATCCAAAGGTGATCCATAGGTGATAGGATCATAGAGGATCATTTCGAGGAAATGATCCACGATGATCTATGGTCTATATATACGGAAGAACTGGCTGGTTGTAGACAGTTCTAGAGTATACAATTCACATTGTGAGTTCTTAAGACCAAACACTTACGAGAGACAATTGGTGATCTTTTTTGTGTACCTTTTGGCTACACCGAATCGTTATTCAGAAGCAGCCTTCAACCCAGTATCCCTTTCAGAGATTCTGACCTTGGGTTTGTCACAATTCACCTTCAAAGAGTGCATCGTACTTCTGACAGTAGGCAAGAAACGGTGGTCGAGTATAAAGACAAAGCGCTTCGAGTTTATATAGGTAGCTATCAAACCTGGTGTACATTATGAAAGACAAAGTCGGTCCTGATCAACGAAAAGGAAAACGGAGACGAACGCCGGTGCATCCTTCGAAATGATCCCTCCATTGATTCCAACCCATTATCAATTTTTTGGTTCATAAACTACATGAACAGATGTGGGAGTATTCTGTTCCTGCATGGCCGCTGGTGGCTGTTGTTGCACTGGTGGTGACATGGGTGGGGCTGAAAGACTGGAAACAATTCGCACATCACCGTCAAGGAAAGGTCGAACGAGCCCAAGCCGAAGTCGGCCAAGACCTTCCATTCGATCCGCACTTTGAGAAGGAATTCTCAAGACTGTTTCTCTGTAGAGCGTACCGGTGGTGATATCAAAAGAGCAGGCAATGGCACGCTTCATGCCGCCTTCACTGCCACCGAGAACCAGAATCGTGGGTGGACGCACAGCATAGAATAGCGTGACGGTCATGTTGTACGTATCCACCAGTGTGAACACTTTCATCTGGCCCATCTTGCTGCGGCTCATGTCCTGGCAACTGGCCACAGTCGGATGGTGGCTACAGTACTGCCCCCCGCTCGCGACGTTGGTCCGGCAATGAGCACAGGGGCTTATAGGGTCAATCGATTCGACATGGTACGTATCGATATTTCCCGCAAGGCTGAGAAGCGGTACGGAATCCTGAATTCCAGTTTTGGGGTCGACCACATCTCGGTATTTGTACTGCACCGATCGCTCGCTGGTCACTTTGCCCTGGGCGTGGCGGGATAGGGGAGAACCCCATGTGCTCCACTGAAGACGCGCATGGCTGCCCCTGGTGCCAAACAGCTTTTCCTCAATGGCCTCGATGGGGACGTAGCCTTCGATGCCGAAGAAGCACGGTTCGACTTCCCACAGCTTTCCGGAATAGATGTGCCAGAGGAAATAGGGGGCCGGCAAAATGAAGAGCAGGAGGGTGATAACCAGGATCGCTACGCCCGCCGAATAGGCAGGGTTTGTCGGGACAGAGTAATAGTACATCGAGCCTGAGCTCTGGGCAGGGGGCGGCTGGAAAATCGCCGCTAGAACGACGCCGATGAGAAATACCAGAGGGGACCAGATGAGCAGGTAGATAAACGCCTCGCGCTTTGCCGTTAGTTTTCGTAACGTTCGAACCCGCGTAAAATTGGACCACTGGATCTGCGCCCCCTTGGAGTTATCCACAATCACTGTGTCATTCTCGCCAATGGCGCAAACTTGAGTTTCGGGGTAGACATCCCACAGGCTAGCCTTGTATTGATCGGTCATGAGCTCCCAGTTCTGTCCAGGAAAGTCAGGCAGGAGACAAATGAGACGCTCCATGAGGCGGTCGCTGTCCTGAGGCAATGACAACCGAGCAAAGGCCTGGAAGGCAGTGTCGGTGCTGTCAATGGGAGGACGGATACGCAAGAGGCCCATCAACACGTACACACGGTCGCCAGGGTGGAACACGCGCAGTCTTCGGCTCATCAGACACTCGAGAGCAATCTTGACAAGTTCGAGACGGCTGAGGTGAATATTGCCGTAGTGCTCAATCAGCTGACGGGAGCTCAGAGCGTCCTCCCAAGCATATGCTGGGAACAACGCCTTGGGTACCTCGATCGATTGGTAGGGTTTCATTGATGGCCGAGTGCCGCAGTGCCACACAGTGACCGACTCCCCCTTGCTGAGGACGACCTCTGGCAGAGTCCAGACGCGCTCACCCCACACACGGAGTGCATTGGGATCCCAGGGTCTCTGCAAATTGCCAGCCACGACGACGACATGGCGTGCTGTTCGGATGATATCACTGATGCTGTAGGTCTACAAAGGAGTTAGTATTTTGACAACACCCCATCGTTAAATACTTTTAACTTACATCCTGATTTGCAAGGAGTTGTTTCTCTTCTCCTTCCACACTAATCACGTTTCCATGATTATCCACCTTCTTGCTAGGCGGCATGCAGTTTGCCGAGCACCAGAAGGCCTTGGGTTGTTGCTGCAAATCATGCTTGCCAGGTTCGAGGTCGAAATACTGCACAGCAGCTTTGACACCTATGGAGAGAAGAGCGTCGAGATCACCCTCGTTGTTGTGCGATAGCCTGGACTCGTTCTCTCTCGACTTCAACTCATAGTGTGCTGAAGACCAGGCGATCATGATGAAAGGGGTAATGTCGTTGAGAGGCACCGGACGCGTTTCGAAATAAAAGGATTTTTGGCCATCCTGTTCTGTTTCCACCAGATAGTTGAGGAATCTTGGGCGGAATGTCCGGTATGACGAGAGTGCTGCTGTGGTATTCCAGGAAGCGTACTTGTGAAGGAGTTGGGCAACTTGCTCCCGATTCTCAAGCATGTTGCGGGCCATGCGGGGGTACTTGAGCCCACGGTACATCAGAGGTAGATATTTCGCCGGATCCTTCCCCTCCACGGGCCCGGACGAGTCATACACCATCCATGAAAGCAGAAAGACTGTGACAGACGGAATCCACATTCCAATGACGATGAACCAGTCCTCCGCGGTGAACTTGGATCTGTGGCCCCTCCGCTCGGCCGGGATGAAGCGAAACGGAAGGTTGCCCACGCGCAAAAGAAAGGGGGTAACGTTGCGAATAGGGGTTCGCTTCCAAGTGGAGTTGGGGTTGACAACGCCCATACGGCAAATGGAAGAGGGTGCTTGGACGTAAAGCTTCTCGATTTTCCCCGTGAATGGATCAATGTAGCATTCGAACGGTTGGTTGTATGCCTTTTCTCTCCCAAGACCATCCGTGACTAGGAATGGGGCCGAATGGACATATTCCAGATTAGGACGAAAGTAGAGATGAGGCTCGCCAAACCAGCGCCAGGAAAATCCCCCTTGGAAGAAGGCAGTCCACCAACTGGATACATCTTGGTATGGATTGGGATAGATGCTCACAGTGGCAGTCGAAGTGGGTTGCCCTGCCATTTTGCTGCTTTTGGAGACACAGTTCAGAAACAGAAGCGCCTTCGGAGCGGTTTAGGCTTGGATCTAGGCGAAAAGGATGGACGTCCAGTTTTATTTGAGGGTTGTGCTTGGTTGACTAGATATCTAAGTCAGCATGCTATATTCTGTAGTGCTGAATCCGACGTGCCTATCTCAACTTACTGTTGGCTGGGGTAGCTGTGACGGCTGTCTGTGTTGTTGTCGTCGTTGCTGGTCGAGGGATCAGAGGGGGTGGGGGAGCGTGGGGGGAGCTCTGAGTATTTGTTTGAGCAGGGACAGCGTCGTCGAGAAGGGCTAAGAATCTGTGGATCCGATCTCGATCGGGCTGGATGTCTGAACCGTGATAATCTCCTTGCTGTCCAGTGGATGCCATCAGGTAATATCTGGAGAGTAATGTCGAGAAGAAAAAAACAGGAAGTAGTGGAGGCTTCTTGATGGGCTGGATGAACCCCGTATTTATCTTGGATGCCTTGTTCCAATGATAGGGGCTATCGATATATGTCGACGAATTGCCTACCACGCTGTGCACAAAAAAACAGGGACTGCTACCTACACGGCCTACTATGCAGGGGCTCTTCAATGCTGGAGTTTCTGTCCGATCCATACGCCTATCAATGGTTATTTGAGGTCTATTGACCATCTCTGAGGCCTATTGACTATCTGTGGAGGTACGTTGACTAGCTTTTGAGGAGTGATAACTATTTTTTTGAGGTGTATTTGATATCGTTCAAGGTGTATTTAATATCTTCAACGACTTTTCTGATAATTTAGAAGGCCCATTTGAGGCAGCTGTTGTGTGCTAGATACCTACTTTCTTGTCCAGGCGTACCTACCTGGTACCGACCGGAAAACGCCGCATTATTTGCATGTGGCTAAACCCTTTCAACAGACAAGCTTTTCCAGGACCTTGGGGTAGGAACAGTGGCATGATTGCCAATATTGCTTTCTCACTTTGACTCCTGACTCTTGCGTCCACCGCGGTCTAGACGCCCGAGCTGTCTTCGACAACGTCCTATGATTGGTAGCCTTGTGGTGATCAGAGTAACATGGTGTGTGGTACAGCATGTGCCGCTCAGCCCCTCGTATCAAGTCGGGTGCGTGCGTTTTCAGGTAAAGCAAAGTACCAAAAGCCATCTCCCACCTCAATTCATGTTTTTCAGCTTTGCTGTTTTCTATTTTCTCATCACATTGTCCAAAAATTTTGACACGAGAAACACTTCTGTCGAAATTGCAAGACGTACCTGAAGCAAGGTCATAATCTGGCTATGACACAGTCGGATCTGCAACCCGCTTTTTTGCGGTTTGAAAGATGGACAAGACAACGAGGTACATGACCCTCCCAAGACACACGATTTCTCCAGCGGCTCCCCTGGAGAGCTCACGCTAATTCGTGGTGATCTAAAAAAAGGGGACGACAAACCGAGACGATTGAAGTCGGATGTAACCGGGTTGACCCCGTGGTGTGGAGAGGACCTTGACATGATGTGTGTATTGGCACGGCTGGACTATCACGCCGCATTTCCTCTTTTGGCACTGGCAATCAAGACTGATCGTACCTTGCAGTTTCGCGCCCCTAGACGGCAGACACCCTGATGCGCCGGTGGGAGAATATGACCGCCTTATTGAGTTGTACCACATTCCTGGTCAATTTGTGGGTGAGCGCGAGCGGAGTGTCACACACTCACTTGGACATCAACTGGGCGAGAATGGCCTTGAGAGTCAGTCCATCCAACCTGAACCACCCTGCATCAGTGGATATTGTGTTGACAATGACATATTTCCATGCTAGCCCTTTGGATGCATTTTCTCGTCAAAATTCCCACAACAGCTTCACAACCGAACATGGAAGAAGGGTGGCTGAAATGGGGATTTGTCATGACATGGCAACCAAAACCTGCAAGATCTCAACAGCCGAGCGCAGGAGCCGCCGTGAAACCAGATTACAGTGTCACATTGATTGCTTTCCAACCCCCTCTTGAGTCCATTGAAGCTTTAGTAGGATTCATCTTGTCGCCAACATGGACACACGTCAACGCCGACCCCTATGTGCTTGTAGACGTCGCGCTTTCATCTTGGTATCAGCGGGTTGATCGCCTTGCCTGGGATGTTACTCACCTGGTTCGGACAGATGAAAAGCACCTATTTCAACGGGCAAAGATGCTTCAGTCGGCCAACTCAAAGTCATCTTTTCTTCATTTCTCAAGTCTCGACCTACACGGCATTCACACCAGTGCAAAGAATGCGATCTACCTCGTTGAAGCCCTAGATGCCATTCTAAGGGCTGTTGACAGAGTCCTGTCTGCGCATAAAGAGCTGCTTCCTGATTCAACAAACAAATGGAGGACAGAAAATCGGATTTGGGACAACACGCATCGGCTGCTGAGATATCGAAGTGAGCTTTTTCACTCCACCAGACTCAGAATCGTTAGCTCCCATGAAAGGATCAAAAACACAGTGGATCTGGTATGTGGGAGTAATTCGCGAGTGTCTCAACCCAAGCTTATACAAAACTCTTGCAGGCCTTCCATTTAAACACAGCCCAGGATAGTCGCATTAACATAATCAACAGTCGCAGCGTTCGCATCATTTCCATCGTCGGGATGGTATTCATCCCGTTCAGCGCTATAAGCTCGATTTTCGGCACGCAGTTCTTCAGTGTTGTTGATGAATATCACATGAATATCAACGGCGACTTTTATATCTTATGGATCGTCGCCGTCCCCATCACAATTATGATTGTCGGGCTTTGGTGGGCCAGCGAGAATTACAACTTCGGATTTTCGATCACTCTGTCTTCGCTCTTCGGTCTCTGGTCAAAGCCAAGGCGGGGGGGTTCGATCTCAGGAGATGACTTGGGATAGTCAACGAAAAACATGTAGCAAGAAGGGTATTAGTTATAGATTGATTCTGGCATCAACAATCACTGTTATTCTCAGGACCAATGATGGCACAAAACAAAGCTTGCAGGGTATGTGTTGCAAAGCCAACTATCTCCGGTCGCCTCCCAGCTTTCCGGAAATTCCCCATATTTTTCCGATGCCGGTGTGAGCGCTTACGTACGGGTCTGACAAAACCACTGTTGATGACGAAATCTGGGAAGCTAAGTTAAACTTCGAAGCTATTCCCAGTCCGTGAAGAGGAAGTGGGGACCTGTGGACCCGTTCGTTGACAAGCCGCTGCAACCCTCCAGTTGCCATGATGCGGACGCGGGGGCAAAGTCCATTAAGACCCCTGCTGCCAAATGGTCTTGGCATCGAAAGGTTCCCCCTCAATCTCTACCATCCCTGGCGAGTAGCTCAACATCGACAACGCAGCTTCACGGCTATCCTGATATGCAGAGACGGACTGGAGAACCAATGTGGAAGCTCTGATACATTCCGTCCTACATCCGAACCCCGAGCACGACGCGCCCCACCAATCAGCATCACTGCATTTCATCAAGGCCGTTTTGGGCACCTCTATGGCCACCTCACCTACCGGAACTCAGGGCAAGGACAGAACACCAGCCGTGGCAATTCGCAAGCAGCTCACTGCACATGGGAAGGTTGTGACCAAGCAGATGGCGACTGCTGAATAATAGCTACCCTCCCATCAGGCTTGAAATAGAGGGCCACGTCTTGGGAAGGAGCGGGGCAAAATGTCGTGATCTTGCCCCTCACCATGCGGGGTTGGACATGACAGTCTGGGCGGTACTTGGTGTTTGTGTGTGCTTGTTCGGAGAAGAGCGGGGTCGGGGACTGTTCTAAGATCCAGATACTTCGACGGCGATCTGCAGCTCCCGTCGGACCCCTCCGGCCTTCTTTCCTTTCTCATCCATATGTAAAGTAGTGGCCCCTCCTCTTCCGCCGCAGCTTCCCGCCTCCTTTGACCTCCTCTTATTATACTTTCTCCCAGCATTGGCCTGTGGCTTTCTTTTTCCCAGTTTCTTCGAAAACAACCTCTGCATTGCAATTACCATATATCACCAAGGCTTCTTCTCAACATATATCGCCAACATGGGAGAGTGCCCCGTCAACCACACCAAGTCGGCCAATGTTGCCGGCGGTGGCACCCGTAACATCGACTGGTGGCCCAACCAGCTGCGTCTCAACATCCTTCGCCAGCATACAGCCGCCTCCGACCCCTTCCACAAAGAATTCGACTACGCCGCCGCTTTCAAGACTCTCGATTACGATGCCCTCAAGAAAGACCTTGCCGATCTCATGACTAACTCGCAGGACTGGTGGCCTGCCGACTTTGGACATTATGGCGGTCTTTTCATCAGAATGGCCTGGCACAGCGCCGGCACCTACCGAGTCTTTGACGGTCGTGGAGGTGGTGGCCAGGGCCAGCAACGCTTCGCTCCTCTCAACAGCTGGCCCGACAACGTCAGCCTCGACAAGGCCCGCCGCCTGCTGTGGCCCATCAAGCAAAAGTACGGCAACAAGATCTCGTGGGCTGATCTCATGCTCCTGACGGGCAATGTCGCCCTCGAGTCTATGGGCTTCAAGACCTTTGGTTTTGCCGGTGGCCGCCCTGACACATGGGAGGCCGACGAGTCTGCATATTGGGGTGGTGAAACCACATGGCTAGGCAACGAGGCTCGCTACGCCCATGGTCAGGAGGGCATCGCCGGAAAGGGGATTGTCTCAGGCGATGAGTCCAAGAAGAACCATACCGATATCCACAACCGCGACCTCGAGTCTCCCCTAGCTGCTGCCCACATGGGTTTGATCTACGTCAACCCCGAAGGCCCCGATGGCAACCCCGATCCTGTCGCTGCCGCCCGTGACATTCGTGTTACTTTTGGTCGTATGGCTATGGATGATGAGGAGACGGTGGCCCTGATTGCTGGTGGTCACACTTTCGGCAAGACACACGGCGCCGCCCCTGCCGACAACGTTGGCGCCGAGCCCGAGGCGGCGTCCATCGAACAACAAGGCTTCGGCTGGAGCAACAAGTATGGGTCGGGCAAGGGCCCCGACACCATCACCTCCGGTCTTGAAGTTATCTGGACCAAGAACCCTACCAAGTGGACCAACCAGTTCTTCGAGTACCTCTTCAAGTACGAGTGGGAGCTCACCAAGTCCCCAGCTGGTGCCAACCAATGGGTGGCCAGGAATGCGGAGCCATTCATCCCTGATGCCTACGACCCCAACAAGAAGCATCTTCCGCGCATGTTGACCACCGATCTTTCTCTTCGCTTCGACCCTGGTTTCGAGAAGATTTCCCGTCGCTTCTTGGAGCATCCCGACCAGTTCGCCGATGCTTTTGCTCGTGCCTGGTTCAAGCTGCTGCACCGTGACATGGGCCCCCGATCGCGCTGGCTCGGCCCGGAGATCCCATCTGAGGTTCTTCTCTGGGAAGATCCTCTCCCTCCCCTTGACCACCCCGTGATTGATGGCAACGACATTACTGCCATCAAGCGTGAGATTCTGGCCACCGGCATTGCGCCGCACAAGCTCATTTCAACGGCGTGGGCGTCGGCCTCAACCTTCCGTGGTAGTGACAAGCGCGGTGGTGCCAATGGCGCACGCATCCGCCTAACCCCCCAGAAGGACTGGAAGGTCAACAACCCCGCACAGCTGGCCGAGGTTCTTGCGGCCTTGGAGGATGTGCAGAAGAGATTCAACGAGCAGGCCACGGGTGGCAAGAAGGTGTCACTCGCTGATGTCATCGTCCTTGGCGGTGTTGCTGCCTTGGAGCAAGCTGCGGGTGTATCAGTGCCCTTCATTCCGGGCCGCACTGACGCTTCTCAAGAGCAGACTGATGTTCATTCCTTTGAGCATCTCGAGCCGTATGCTGACGGTTTTCGCAACTATGGTCACGGCAATGACCGTGTCAAGACTGAGCAGTACCTCGTGGATCGGGCGCACCTCTTGACTCTGACGGCACCTGAACTCGCTGTGCTCGTCGGCGGTTTGAGAGTCCTCGGTGCCAACTATGATGGCTCCAACCACGGTGTCTTCACTGCCCAGCCAGGCAAGCTTACCAATGACTTCTTCGTCAACCTTTTGGATCCCAACACAGAGTGGACCAATGTTGATGGCAAGGGTGAGGTCTTTGAGGGCAAGGATCGCGCCACCGGCCAGAAGAAGTGGACTGGCACACGCGCCGATCTAATCTTTGGCTCTCACTCCGAGCTCCGCGCCATTGCTGAGGTGTATGGCAGTGCCGATGGGCAGGAGAAGTTTGTAAAGGATTTTGTAGCAGCATGGGACAAGGTCATGAACCTCGACCGGTTTGACCTTAAGCAGGGTGCTGGATCGACCCCAAAGCTCTAATCACATTGGAACTATGCCTCTCATATTGTGGTAGTCTAATGCTGTCAACGAATGAATGAATGAATAAACTCATCTGTCTTTATATCTCTCGCCCTTGCCTTCTTTGTTATTATTATTATTATTATTATTATTCCTACACCGTTCTACCCTTATTTTTTAAAGAGTGCGCCAGACCTTCTGTTGCTATTTACATAGGAAAACCGTGCCGTGTAGGCCAGGTGAAAAACCTATATCGGAAAGTATAAGGAAAGATAAAGTTTTAAAAGCGTCTAGAAAGTTGCAAGGTAAGAGAAAGGCCTTGTGTAAGGCCTTGAAGACTGATCGTCTTTGACTCTGGTTTCAGCCGCCCCTTCTTCCTATTCCTCCTGTTCCTCCTGTTCCTCCTGTTCCTCCTGTTCCTCCTGTTCCTCCTGTTCCTCCTGTTCCTCCTCTTCCTCCTCTTCCTCCTCCTCCTCCTCTACTCCCTCTTCAGGCTTTTCCAGTTCTAGTTTTCTCGTTAGACCGTACTCCGGTAAACGACCTGAATCCATAAGCCAGCCTAAGGCCTTTCTCCGCAGCTGCAATAGGGTGTGGGTACCCCTGGGACTTTTTGTTTGAACAGGAAGTTTCGTAGACCTATTACTCTGGTACGGGCCTACACTAGTAGGAAGCTTTGGGTTTTGGTAAGCTTGCTGTGTTTCTTTAGCACTTGATCAGTGAATAGCAGGTCCGGTGGTCCTTCGTTTGCCATTCTTGGTGTCCGACCCGCGGTTTGCTTTTTCCATCGGGTTTCCCACGTTCGATATAGTGCTTCCATCGCTTCCTCTGCTTCTTTTACTTCCCTTGCTCCCCTTGCTTTCCTTATTCTACTTGCCAAGGGCTTCCTCGAAGACAACGGCCTGCCCGGCCCCCCTTCTTGCATTTAGTTGACTGATCCACTGGCCGATAGTTACGGCAGCTCTTTCGATAGCCGTAGATTCTTGTGGATGTAGTGGTTTTCGGCCTGGCCTGCGTCTCTGAAACCGTTTGTATGTTCTATGGCAAGCCTCTTGTATCAGCGATCCTGGTGGCCGTTTTGGTGCATCTGCGCCTTGCCCAGTGTATAAACACCAGTTCTGTAGCCGGTTTTCGAAGTCTGCCAGTCTTTTGTTGAGTTATAGGTCCAGTGGTGGCCCAGGTCTCGGTTTCGAGGTTTCTAATCGGTGTGGCTTTATATGCTCCTGCTATTATCCTGAGGTTCTTTGACTGGGCTTTTGTCAATCTCCTCGCTGGGCCCTGTGGCTGACCTCCAGTTGTGGTGGGCTGGTGGTAATTGCTAGCTCCGTATGTGATAGCGCTTCGAATACACTTGGTGTAGGCCTCCCTGGCTCTGATCAGGCCTGGGTCCCATGTTTTAGCAGCAATCCTGGATAAGGCAAAGTCCTGGGTCTTCAGGTTTTCCAATACTTTGGTTTCGTGAACTTTCCAGTTGAGTCTCCAGTCAAGCCATATACCTAGGAATCTGGCATGAGGCTTCGGTTTAACCACTGTACTGCCTTGTCCTTCGCCCTGGCCACGCAAATAATATATATCCTTGAATTTGCTTAATTCTAAGGAATCTATCAATACTTTTTTTATCCTTTGTAGCCAAATATTCAATTTGCTAGTGGTGGTGTAGATGAGGGTGAGGTGTCAGTTATTTCCATCCCTGCGCCCTGGTTAATAATAACTTGCACGCAGTGAACTACCAATCTCAACAACCGACTTCTTCTCACCCACCAATTTCCTCCCACCCAACACCTCTTTCTTCCTTCAACAACCAACAGCCTCTCAATCGCAAGAAAACAGCTCTTGCAGCAAGATATTCACAATCAGCGCTTCCACACGATACCAATTTTAGCCTGGTAAAATTCCAATCACGTTCTTGGTGTAGGACATTTTCTGATCCGCGTTCAGTCGAGATCCCCACAGCCTCCACCAAGACTTCTTAAAGATCATCGTGATAGCATCACTCAGTGTTGAGCCGGTAGAAACCAGCAAACATGCCTTCAACATGAATACAACGGCGTGCGTGGTGAGTAGACCACAAAGTCGTTGCGTGGAGAGGGTCCCTGTAAATCTCTAAGGGTCTTCTCTCTGAGCCGCACACCACCACCACTTACGAGTGAATGGGACTGAGAGAGCCAAGGCTTCAAAGAAGCCATCTCCTAAAAAGTCTTTGGAATTCTTGGCTTAATCTGTAGGATCTTGCCTTGAATGCCTTCAATCTCACCTGATTACATGCAATTGAACTTGGGAGAATTACTTATATAACCCTGATCCGGAGGATAATGCCCCTCGATCAAAAAATAAAGCCTTTGCCAAATAGTCGATAGGCCTTGCAAGTGTCACGGCTTGGTGGTGAAGGGCAGGATTACACAGGATGCAGGGTTAGGGTTGAGGGTAGGAGCGGAGCTCCGACCGGGGTTATATGGCAAGAAGATGAAGCTGCAAGCCCACACTTCTTCCTTTCTTTTTCATCTTACGATTACATTGATAGACTGGCAATGGTATTGGCCTTTGACCTACTTATACCCCTCATTATTGACAGCAAGGTTAGTCTAAAAGGACTAGTCACTATCTTCTGACGCCTTTCTACTGTCCTCTAGAGCTTGTGGTTCATATAGCATTACATATCTCTTCCATCCACAACGTAGTCATATATATCCTACAGCCATCTATGAACAAGGTATATGTGATCATGCGCTTGATTAGATTAATATGTACATAATAGCATAGCAAGATCAACGCCATGTTTACCCCTTCAGCCCCGCTTGGCATTTCGGGCGATGAACTTTTGTCTGCATCTGCTGATCGGCTTGATTCTGCCCTCCAGCTTGATATCGACTGGTGTCTTGTACCCAATGTAATCCACCAAGACCTGGTCCTGGGTGTCGAGAACAATGGGATTCGCAAAAGGGGGATCAAAGAAGTTGTCGCCTCCACCTGCCAAAAAGTCCAACGTGACAATTCGATACTCCGCCGTCCTTTCCAAGTGCTTACCGCCGATGGTGACAGCAACAAGCTTGGTCGTGGCGGCCGCATCAGGGTTGTACTCGATGACGATCCCACGGCTGACTTGCAGCAAGGAGGTGACAGGGCGGCCGTTGACTTGATTGACTTTGGACATAATGCCCTCGAGGGTTGACCACAGCCGCTCACCCGACATGGAGATCTCGACAATGGCGTTGCCAAAAGGAAATGACGTGAGAACCTCTCCACGAGTAATGGGTCCCTCGTCAATGGTGGCGCGAACACCGCCAGCATTGATGAGTGCAAAGGCAGGGGCCGTCTCGGGAGTGGTGTTGTTGACTCGGTATTGGAGCATTGCGCTGCATTTTTCTCATGGTAAGCACTGGGTACATACTTGCGATGCAATAGGAATCGAAGGGTACTTACTCGGCCATGAAATTCCCCAACAGACACTCCTGTGTCACACATAGGGACTGGTCCAACACCACGTTGCTCTCTCCTACCACTTGGGCCGCAAACTCTTCGAAAGGTTTCCTCCACTCGTCAATCTGGCTCTGCAGGTCCTCATCCTGGGCTGTTGTGTTGGTCAGGTGAATCGGCGCACCGTGGTAGTCCAAGATTCTGCCTTCGAGGTCGTAGGTGACGTCGATGTAGCCCAGATACTCCCCCCACCGATATGCCTGCACGATAAACACCTCCTCTCCCTCGGAATTCTCGACAATGGTCGGGTACTTGCCCACGGCACCAGCGAAATCCCCCAGCGGGGTGTGGCTGTGGCCACCCATGATCAAGTACAGGCCCTTCGTCTCCCGGGCCAACTTCTGATCCTCCTCATACCCAATGTGAGTCAACGCCGCAATCCTCTTCACCCCCAGCTCCCCCCTCAGGTGATCAATCGTCTCCTGCACACTCCTTACAGGATCTTCAAACGTCGTCCCCGGCCCGGGATTGGCGATTCCCGGCGTCGTCTCGGTGGTGACACCAATAATAGCCAACTCATACTGTTCAAAGTAGTGGAACGGTTTGATGGTCTTATTCAGAACTGCGTGGTCTGACTTGATGTTGGCGCTCACAATGGGAAAGGTCAGGTTGTCCAGAAACTCGCCCAGGTGGTCGTCGCCGCGGTCAAACTCATGGTTGCCCAGCGTCATGGCGTCGAAGCCGATCTGGTTGAGCGTCTTGGCGATCTTCTCACCGCCGTAGTAGGAAAAGAACATGGTGCCCTGAAACTCGTCGCCAGCGTTCAGGAGCAGCGAGTCCGGGTGGGAAGGACGGGATTTGTTCAAAACATGCTTGACGCGGGCGTAGCCACCGTAGCAGCCCCTCTCGGGGCGGGTGCAGTCCGTGCCGGAGGAGGAGAACTCGTCGAGATGGGCGTGTACATCATTGAGGTGGTAGAAGGAAATGTTGTAGTTGCCATTGTCGTCGATGAAGCGCTTGGAGAGCTTGCGGCGGCTAACCAGGTGCTCTGGCGATCCTACTTCCTCGAGGCCGATTGAGCCAGCCGTTGCCGCTGCTGCCCACAGGAGCAGGCCCTTGAGGGAGTTCATCTTGTCGTTTCCTGGCGTTGGACCTCACTCGAGATAGAAAACGAGTGGCATGAATGAGACTTTGGAGAAAGCAACGAGCAGTCAACAAACGACGACGCCAAGGATAATAGGAGAGATGCACTGCAACAGAACACACGCCTTGGGTTATTATACCCGTCCCTGGAATGCGAGGTACGACAGTGATCGACACAAGAGACATGCAACCTCAATATCCTTTATCGGTCCCGAGGATGACAGACCCAAGCTTGTGAACCTACCTATCCAGAAGTTTTAGGGTGATTATGAACGTTTAATTGATACCTCTCACTGGCCCAGGAATGCTGACGTGAACCACGACCCCGTAAGACATGATCAACAGGCATAGCACTGTCCGACCTTCCTGTTCGGGCATCCGAGTTGAACGCCAAGCGGAGTTGTTACGGACTTCCCGAAACAGCAGCCAATACCCTATCAGCGGCCGCACGTGGGGACAACTCCGGGGATTGCAACACTGGAAATTTGCCAGAATTGCTGGCAAACCATCAAGACATGCACGTGGAAAAGGGTGCTGTTCTTCTCACGAGTCTGATTGGCTGAGATATGAGAGCCTGATTAGATTACGAGTTGAAGCTATGGCACGGCTCCGGTGTTTTCCTTGCTATCCTCCGAGCTGACAACATCGGAAGTGTGACACTACGTGTTCGGGCCGTATCGTTTAGATATCATGGCCACATCCCAGGTGTCTCTCACCCAGTGCCTCGAGCTCCTCGATGCGGACAACATCAGGTCCAACGTCGCGCATGCGGATCTCGACAAACATGGTCGCGTTTTGCTTGGCCTTGGGGATGAGCTTGGTGCCATCGACGGAGAGAACGCTCAGCATGTGGGCGGCAGCCTAAAACTCGTGTCAGAACTCTGTTCCTCCTTGCAGAGGCGCTGCGCAGAGATGGCAAAACATGAACCACGGCTTACCTTGGCGTTGATGGTGATGGTCTTGGGGTCGGGGTTCTTAATCGTGTCACATGCTTGATGGTAGCACGGATCTTGTTCCACCCCGGTTCCAGTATGAAGGAATCCGAAGGGTTTGTTCAGTACCTGCCAGAACGACGCATAGTCGCTTCCGTTCGTGACCACAGCCGGAGTGACGGCAATGCCCTGCTTCTTGAAATGCTCGTTGTAGATGCGCTCAATGACCTCGGAGCCCGGGGGTCCAACACTGCCGTGCGAACTGCCATCAGCATCACCGACACCGATGAAGCCCTTGGCGACCATGTCGAAGTTAAGGTAAGCCAGAATCTGGTCGGCCTCCTTGGCGGTGAGGCTCTGTGTGTAGAAGCGAGATCCAAGGAGACCGTTCTCCTCGGCGCCCCACCAAGCAAATCGGACCTTGTTCTTGGTGCGATATTTGCTGGCAGCCTTGAACAGCTCGAGAAGCAGACTGGTGCCGGAGCCTAAAGGATTGTTAGCTAGCTATGTCGAGAGCAAAGCAAAGGTGACACATCGCATTACCATCATCATTGATACCGGGACCAGCTTGCACACTGTCCAAGTGTGCGCCGAGCTAGTTACGCACCGTTAGCTAAGGTAGTATGCGAAACCGAGACCAAGGAGGTCACAGAAGGACCGGCACCCACCACAACGACATTGTCCTTGTCGCCACCCTCAAGCTCGACAAACACATTTTGTGTGATCCTCGTCTCGATAACCTGAGTCTGCTGGAAGGTGGCTTCCAGAGTCTCGCCGGCAGCAAGACGTGCCTTGATATGTTCACCATCAACTAGGTTGATGAAGCCGCCAGGGACGTGCTCGGGGTTTGGGGCCGACAGCGAACCGGCCGTCACGTTGGTGGTAATGTCATGGTAAATAATGACAGCCACGGCGCCGGCACGGGCGGCAGGTAGCAGCCTTCCGGCAAGCGTGCCGCCGGTTGGGCAACGGAACCTCTGAACCAGCACGATCTTGCCCTTCACATCCAGATTGTTGTAGGAGGCATCGTCGCAACCAGCAGCACCCTCAGGCCCGGCCACAAGCTCGGCCGTGATACCCTCGGCGCTCGTCGACGGCGAGTATGTCAGGCCGTAGACATAGATATCCTCGCCGGCAACGTTGAGCGAGATAGATTCGACGAAGTTGAAGAGAGCTGGGAAATCTTGCTTCCACGCTTTAGCGCCGTTGACCTTGGAGATCTGAGACCACACAAAATCGACCGAAGCGGCGTATCCCGGCAGACCGAAAGCGCGGTTGCCCCCGTTCGCAAAGGCAATCGTATTCAAACGTTCCAGATTAGACATGAGGCTAGAAATATGCCCCAGGGTTAGTAGTGTCTTCGCCAGGGATCAACCCCGCATTAGCAGATAGGAAAAGGGGCCTTACCCCTTGGTGGTGATTTCGGACTGGAGCTTCTTGGAGTTGATCAACAGCTTCTGCTTGCCTGGCCCACCATTGGCAGCAACGGCCGAAGCCAACGACGCAAGGGCCGTGGCAGTCTGGAGGAACTTCATGATGCCAGCGGTTCAGATGTCTAGCAATAATTCCGCAAAAATATCTGACAACCAAACACAAGGACCGACGAGACGAGAACCCGGCATACGCGACACGGGCAGACGAGGAGGCCTTTTATTTTCCCCCATCCGGAGGCCCGATGCGCTGAGGCACCTTCCCCGCATTGGTCACGACATGGCGATCATCCGCTTTCTCGGGGTTTTCGGTAGGTGGTGATGCATGCATGTCTATGGTATCGGGATGCGGCAGGTAGCAGGACAGCGGTGGGAGGTTGCCGGTTCGGTGGCACGGCAGTATGGCAAATCGGAGCGCGGAGGCGGCGAAGTTGGTCGGATCGGGAAGGTCGACGGCCGTGAGAGGGAGGTCGGAGTTGCCAAGGATCAACGTTGTGCTTGGCCGTTGGCGTTGCGGGGAGAGCTCCACCCATTTGGTGATAAGCAGCCCGATCCGAGATCGCGCCCTTGTCGGTGGAGGTTGTCGGTGTCTGTCTGTGTCTGTCCCGTCGTGTGATTATTCGCTGATGGTCGGCTGTGGTTGGGTCAAAGACGGAAACCTGAATTTTTGTGGGAAAAGGAGCTTGGATTGGAATGCCCGCCAGGACTGTGTTTAGCATTGCTCTGTCTGGCTGATCACGTGATGGCTGCTCGAGTGGACAGCCCCAACGTCCACTGCTCTGCGCCGCGCTGGGGTACCTGCAGCATGACAAATGTCGCGCCGCTCGCGTTTCTTATTCCAACGACACCAAATAGTTGTTCGTATATATATTGCTTGTGCTTTACTGGTATCATCGGGTATCACAACATCAAGTTAGTAATGGTAGAAATACACGGAGTGCTGTTTTTAAAGAATGACATTTGAGCTGGACACTCGCTCAGTTTGCCCTGCTCCGCCGGCCTCCTCACTCTACTCTGTCCGAAATCACCACCCGTCATGCTTCGTCGCCCGTTCCGCTTTCTTCTGAGCCCCTTGAGCATTCGCAGCAGCAGCGTCGTGTTCGGTCAGCTCCGTGGTGCTGCAGTGGAACGAGCGCTCCTCGAGAATGATGTACTTGCTGTCGGCATCTAGGTCGTTGATGGTGTCAAGGTTGGACGCCATGTGTGCTGCCGACTTGCCACGCTTGCGGTTCTTTGCGTAAGACCCAATGGTGATGACTGTGTTGCTCGGCCCGTTACTGCCTCCGCGGAGGCCGCCTGACTTGGAGTTGCCCGTCGGCCGGTTGGAGCTTGTGCCCCCAAGAGCAGAGTTGCCAAACAGCTTCCTGATGAGAGGGTAGAGACAAGGAATACAGGCACCGATAATGACACAGTTGGCCTCAATGCTGTTTACCAAGTTAGCATTAAATATTCCTTTACATGGTACCACTACATTGATCTTTTACTTACTTTGTCCAGAGAACCACGTCGTCGACCGTGTAGGTAAAGTCCTTGACCTCCAGGAGGCCGCTCAAGGTGTAGCACTTGTAGCAAGTGATGACACCGGCACTATTGTGACTGTCAGCAACGACGCTCTTCTACGATGGCCCTTGACCGTTGATGCATACCAATAGCCGAATCCAAGCGAGGATGAAAGAGCCAGCTTCTTCCTCCAGTTGAGCTGCAGTTGGAAAAGAACGACAGTGGGATATATGGCGAGATAAAAGTCAAAGAGGACTGAATAAATTCCCAACGCCATGGCATAATCGACAGTGATTTGGCGGTTCCAGCACTTGCCCTTGGCTTCCAACCACTGCGCACGGGCCGGGGTGCACTGGGCAAAGTTGATGACAAGCATGCCGATGGCGAGGAGGCCGTAGATAGTCGAAACCACCCACATAACCATGCGGTGGGCGGGTCCCGGATTCAGGATCTTGCGCAGTAGGACGACGACGGCGAATTTGGGAATCGTAAAGGACGAGACGCCAGGCACGAACGAAATAACGGTGTAATAGAGGGCCTTCTTGACATCTTCCTGGCTCAGGGTATCCAAATGCCTGCCACCACCGTGTGCAATGGCGGCACCAGCCAGTCCGACATAAATAACGCAAAGAATCTGCCACGGGGAAAAATGGAGCCGCACATCAGCTTCCAGTTCCCATGCCACTGGCGGCGACGGTATCGACTTACAATGGAAAAGAGAGCAATATAGTCGTCGAGATAGATCCTGCCCATCGAGATCACTCTGCTGTACACTCTAGCCACCACAAAAACGACCCCTAGCAAGGTCATCGCCGACGTGACGCCCAAAATGGTTGGCCCCTTGTTCTCTTCAGCGTACCCGGGATAGGGCTCAAAAGGTGTCTCGGTGGTCGACATGTTTGTCGGGAGATTATCGTCTTTGTTAGGTACAAGAAAGGAATGTCGTGTGGTCAGGTTCAGGGACCAATACCGGTGGGAATCGAGAGTTTTCGATCCAGGATGGGTGCTCTACTAGTCGATCAAGACCAAGCCTGGTCGCGGGGAAGATCCAGTCCAGACTGACGGGACGGGAACGTGGATCTGGAAAGGAAAAGGGGCAGGGACGATCTTTATCAACCTTGGGACTTGATGGAGACGGATACGCTCGATCATGGGTAGGGCAACCGCCACCCAAAGGGTCATCAAGGTCAAACGCAACCATGGGATTCGCTTACACCACCAAGGTAACGGCAACAAAGTTCCTTTGAGTCTGACCGGTGTGAAGACATTGGAAACCTGTTCAAAAGAAAAAAAAGAAAAACCAGCAGCACTCGCAGGGCTCCCAGGAAACAAACCTGGCTTGCAGGGTGGTGGACCGCTACCGTAGAGCTGAAGACAATCGGTGGACCATCATGAGATTCTTCGGTCTGGAAACACCATGGTCAGCATGTCTAGACGAAGCACGGACACGCCGTCAGGATCTGCTAGATGCGCTAAAACATCTTGAGCTACCATTACCGAAGACGATTGTAGCGCATGGCTGGTCGCTTGTGAATTTGTCCGAGCGAAGGTGTTGGTCACCACCGTCCGTTCATCACGCAAACGGAGGTGGGTGCGCAGGCTCTTCCCTCTCCAAAGCCTTGCGTCCCGGTGGCATGGAGGTGAGGGATGCCAGGGGGCATCCTCGTGCTAGGTATCTTGGCAGGCTGTTATAGCTGCTTGGCAGTAGTTTCTGATAAAGGGAACGGATCTGTATGAGGCCTTAGCTCCATTAACATCCCAGCCGATTGCATCGCATGTTATCACATCACCACCCCGCTTTGTTTAAGGCATACATTGAACCCGCGAGTCTGATCATACGACTTGCCGGCAGCATTTCTGCAAGATATTGCGCCTGGAAGCAACGCTTTGGTCGTCCGTTCAGTGCCTGGGACTGGAACTTCAGAATGTTCTGGCATACATAAAGTACTTCTCTTACGACCTGCCGCCCAACCAATCCGTCAACAAACACAACACGGCACGGCACGGCGCGGCAGATGAGGAATGGATGGTGTGTCGGTCCGACATGTCATAGGCCGAAAGCTGTCCACTCTGTCCCAGCAGCGAGCCGTCCATGTTTCTTGTGTGTGGTCTCCTGCAGTGTTGACCAAAGAACGACTTGGCGAAACACCGTGCGCTAGGTCCCTTCGTCAAGACCATCAAGGCCTCGATCTCAACAGCTGGTCCGCAATAAACACGGTGCCACTACTGAATTTAGGTGCAATTTCCTTACCTGGTATCGCATTGAGCGCCAGGGTAATAATGCTATTGCTCTACCCAGCGAGTTGGCATGCAACATGAGCAGCAGTTAATCATGTTCTTCTCTTTTTTTCATTGGAATGTCAACCGCCCCTTTTCTTTCCATTGTTCTCTCTTGCCTCCATACGCCAGGCGTTTCCCTGATCAGATGGCAACCTGCACAGTTTACCAAGTTCATACAAAGCTCCGATCCATGTGGGATTGCGTGGAGCCTCTGAGCTAGCCCTCGATGCCGCAACTGAGACCTGAGGCTGCGATAGCGGCGTTGGCAGGGACTTCTCAAGCGTGGTCCAACATCGGATAAACTCCACGTCTACCCTGTCTTAACGCATCAGCGGTGGGTTGGGATGACGTTTGTTTCCATCATGCTCACAAGGCAAAACAGAAAAGACTTTTAGCAACGCACGTTCGAAACGAGAAGCTCCCGTCAAAGCTGCCTTGGTCTATCTGTTAGCAAGCCAGTATTCGAATACCAAGAGCCAGAGAATGGCCAGTGGCAATACGCCGAACTGCCATGGCATAGTACTACTATGGTATAATGGGTAATAAAAATATCCCTGCCAAGTACACACGCTAACCGATGGCACCGTATCCGCACTTTCTACAATAAATATACCAAGAAACTAGCTAGTATTTTGTATGCGTACCTTGCGCTGCAATCACCGCTTTACACCGATCTGGCA